>DWAJ01000929.1:0-26483 GCA_018238005.1 Eurema mandarina
ATGAAGATGTATTTCATTTAAACTGTCAATATTAAAATTATCCTTCGTTCTGGGGAAACAAACAAAGGAAGATCTACTCCTACGTAGTTTCGAGATAGCCTTCGCATACTTCGTGATAGTCGTATATCTGCTCGTATCGTAGTGTAGTCAAATTAGCGAGACGCCGGGACCCGACAATGGTATATCGAACGGAGCGCTCGGGAAAGTTTAGCGGATCGTTCTACTGATTCGTTGTGAGGTGATAATTACTGGATACGAGATGGGCTGATGCAAGAGATCCGATGTAGCGGGTCGAGAGATTGTTTGACATTAAATTATTTGTTGTTTTAATAGTGGGCCCAACGCAATTTCGTTCACGCTGTACTAATCCTACCGGAAACCTTATTCCCTACGCTTATTATTTTTTTCTTTTAGAACATCCAGGATTATTCCGAAAAATGGAATTATATAAATCGATTCTGCTGTCATCAAGTTATGCGCTTACTAACACATTTTGCGATTCATTTTTATATTAAAGAATAACGTTTTTTTTAATTACATAACAAAACTATACAAATTAACTAAAAGCTTCTAAGAAATTTTGTTTTAAAATTTGATTAAATTAAGCATCTTATCTGTGTTGTTTCTTTAATTCTAATTAAATAATAATTAAATAATAATTATATAAACATCTCTACCCATTAAAAAAAAAGTAAAATTGTTGTTGGTTGTATTAGACCAGTGTCAGATATGCCTTCGTAAACAGTGTGGGACAGGGACGACGCTCTACAAAGCTGAAATTAGCAGATGTTCTCTTTCTAACGATCTATCTTATATATAGCTTTATATCTAACTATTATATTATATCACTAGCTGTGCCCGCGACTTCGCCCGCGTGGAAAAGTGACTTTGGGCAGCATTTTTGAAAATGCCTAACCCGCGCCAACAATCGTTCAGGAAGTTCAACGTGATTCTTTAAATTGCCATAATTTTTGTATTTATCAACCGATTGACATGAATAAAACACTAAATGTTAAGTGAAGCTCACCACAATATATCATTGAAAGCCCCATCTAGATAGGATAAGCCGTTTCTGAGATTAGCGTGCACAAAAAAAACAGACAATCACACAAACATTCCAAAAATCTTTGTTTTGGGTTCTATTGCGTTAATAAAGGTCTCCTATAACATTTTTTCTCATATATCTTCTATGTACAGACAGCGACTTGTTACATTTTTATATATGTATAGATTACTACGCCTTAACCAAAATTGGTATTTGTAGTAAAGTTTAAGTAAATACAAAGCTAAATTAAGTTCAGTAGGATGATATGCATTTACCAATCCAAAAATAACATTGACGCAAATTACCTGACTTTTGCCGACAAACCCACGCGATCGGGGGCGTTGCTTGCAGCCTATTATCTAAACCTAGAAATCTATGAACACTACAATTAAATTTAAACTAGGTATGTTAAGCTTGATATAGACGCGACAAGTTGTAGATTAACCTTTAACTTTATCAAAATTAAATTTACTATGTTGACCGGTAGATCCTTAAAATTATCTATTATGGTAATATTACATATTTTTAACAAAAATAAACCGATTTCAAACTGAAAACTTAAAACTAATAAATTTACTTCAGTATGAAGAATATAGTAACCTATTTAATACATAGTAATACTAATTGAGAATGAATTTTTTTATAAGTTTGAAGATCGTGCAGTAAATATTTATTATACTTAATTATTATACAATTTAAGAAAACGATCAAATAGACCGTTATACCGTACTACCGTAATCTGTTTGTTTGTTTATTGGCGTCGAAAATATTGTAAGGATAGTAACTTATGTTTACCTATAAGCTTTCTGTGAAAAACCTTATAAACTTACTCGAATATAAATGAACCCTATAATTTAAAACCCACATGAACTTATCATGATTCAATGTTATTATTGATTTAATAATTACAGGTAACTTACACATCGGATATTTCATATTGAGTAAGACTTTATTTAACTGGTAAAGTAATAATTATAGGGGACTCTTCTTTTAATAAATAACCTGATTATTGATTAAAAGACGATTAGTACATATTATGTATGTTTAACAAACTAAAGAAGGAAAAACAACATCTTAGGAATTTTACCAATATGTACCTATCTTGTTTTTTATCGGAAAACCACGGACCATGGACCACGATCTCGCTTAGTGGTAAGAAGAGACATGGTTAAGGAGTCGTAAGAGTTTTCAATAAATTAATTAATTCATCGTAAATTTTGTATATTGATGAATAAGGAGCTACTGTTGCTTCTGAAGATTTAATTACTAACCAAAGAACCGACTGACAGAAAACCAACATCAAAACATGTTATCTCGTTGAAGATGTGTATTGCTTTTCGTTTGGTAAATGGGAGCGCTGGCCCTATTTTCCCTTCCCTCATTTTTCACTTCAACCTTTCCCTTCAATCCGTCCTTAAACCCCTTGTGTTATAGATCCTTTCCTTTTCCCATTTTTTTTTTTTATAACATAGGGGGCAAATGAGGAGGCGAGCCACCTGATGGAAAGTGGTCATCGCCGCCCATGAACACTCGCAGAGCTTGACAGCTCCGGAGTGGGTTGCCGACCTTTTAAAAATATGTACGCTCTCTTCTTGAAGTCCAAGTCGTAATTTATTGGAAATACCGCACGAGAGAGCTGATTCCATAAGGTGGTGGTACGTGGCGTACCTACGATTCCTAAGAGTGTAAAGAATCTGCGTAATACTAGGTTTAAACCTGTCTTGCTACTTTCTTGTATTTCTTCTTTAAAGGTTGCTTGGAAGAGATCGCGGCCAATCGATAAAGCCGCCATTCATATACATAATTCTTTTAATCTATCTTCTGTGTCATATTTCTGTTCAAAGTGTATATAATAAAGTGTATAGATAAATAATAAATAAATAAACCGCTCGGTAAAACCGCGGTATGCAGCTAGTATGTGTGAATTACCGATTAATTTACGCCTACGATCGCGAACACTCGACCTTGCTTACCCACGCCGCCCACTAAGGCTCTTTTATCGTGAATGGATTCAATCTTTTTGGATCTACATATATAATATAACATCTTCATCAGGGTTTCTTAATATGGGGTCCATAGTTTCCATGTAATGGATTATCAGGGTTCGCAGCAAGTTGACAATTAAACTTTTTTAACAAAAAATAAATTGTCCTATATGTTAAAAAAATATAAACGTGTTTAAAAATTATCAATTTAAGGAAATTTATACTGTTCAAATAAATCAATTATGCTGCAATATTTACGTCGTGGGGTGTTTCAAGAAGAGATATTAAATATCAACTTCCACCAGGTTAGCCTGCAAGTTTGCACCCTAAGTTATAAAAAAAATCTATATATTAGTAACTGATGTCAGTGACAAATTTTGATCTTCAACTATCCATCCTCATATACCAAGGTCAAAGATAATTAATTGTCATTTTGTAGTTTTAAAAATTTAAAATTTTTTTGGTATGTTATAGTTGTTATAATTTCTTGGTCAATGATTTATTTATTTATTTACTTATTTACTTAAGAAGCCCTTCTTCGGCATGTATGTATAATACATCAAGCATCTATCCGTACGAACATTGTCGCCCGCCCTTACCAACCCTTTTCTAATTTAACAGAGACTGCCTATTACTTACGCCTGACGGAATCCCTTTTAGTTTTTGATTTATATTTTAATTCATTTGAATATGTTTTATAAATAGAATTGTTTGTTGAGTTATTTCGACTCGTGTGGGTTTTGGTTGTGTTTTATTTAGAACCTTTGTATTTTATTTAGATCCCACTCAGGGTCATGATCTAAACTTTTAATGTGTAGATATTCACATGTTAATACATTACGCTTACTTATAATCTGGTTTTTAATGTATAACAAGAATTATTAGAGTCTGTTCAGAAAAACAACACATTCGTGAGTCACTTAGCTTTGTGATTGTCCTCCGACGCACAGTGGTTGATTTGACGCATTTAGCTGGCCATAAATATTTAAGAGGTTATTTTTTTCGCTTTATTTTGTCGTTTTTTGTTCTTTTTTTATATGACAGGATAATATAGTGTACAAAAACGTGTGACGGTGGTGATCATTTATCATCTACAAAATCTCCTTAGTTTCGCACTATTGATTCGTAATAGATTCAATAAATGTTTCTAAAACACCTAGTTATAGATACGCTAAGCTTGTCCCAGTAAAGACATGCAATCAAATCTATATACTAATATATAAAGCTGAAGACTTTCGTTTGTTTGTTTGATCGTGCTAATCTCAGGAACTACTGGTTACACAATTTATCGAGGAAGGCTTTAGGCTGCATAACATCACGCTGCGACTAAAAGGAGCGAAGAAATAATGGAAAAAGTAATCGACGAAAAAGATTACTAAAAAGTAAAAACCATGGTGAAACATTATCTACAATATCAAGAAACATTTATACGACTCACGTCCCTATCTAAGAGCACAACTTGCTTGCAATCTGAGCAGTTGGATCCAAACATTTGGCAAACTCGTCCAACATGTATTGGATAGCCTCGGAAGCCAAAACTACCAACGCCAACTTGGACTAGACAACTTCTATATTAAACGCAGGAAAAACTAAATGCGCGCCAAACTTTTATATACTCAGCGGAAATGTATACTTAGTTAGCTTTCTGTTTGTTATGAAAATTGTTGCTGCTGTTTCCGAATCGACTTTTACTTTTTTACGCAAACATTTTAGTAGTATCATTTCCACTAATTTTTATAGCTGAAGAGCTTATTTATAATGTAATGTTTATATAGTGAGAGTTTTATTATATTTGTGTATAATTGCTACATTCACAAGGTCCTTTTTATTTTTATTTTTTTAATAATATGAAGAGGGGAGACGAGCTGGACGCACTCCTGATGGTAAGAGTAACGCCAGCCCATAGCCAATGCAGTGCTACCCGGAACTTTGCTATCAAACCCAACTCCGGGCAGCGGTGTACCTACTACACCGACGCTCCCCACTTTGAGTCATCAGATGTTAAGACTCATCAGCCCAGTAATCTCGCTGGCTACAGTGCCCTTCAGACCGGAGCACAGTGACATTTACACATCACTGTTCCGGCGGTAGAATGTCTGGCACTGTGGGGGTACCCACCCAGTCGGTCTCCTGCGAAAGAGACCTACCCCCGGTAAAAAGTCTATAAGATTATTGTTGGATACACGGCATAAATTCGGGCTGGCTCTAAGAATAAACTTGCAAGCGTTCAAAACTTTTAGTGGTAGCTCTTACACAGATACACGAGAACATCAGTATCTATTTCTACGAATCCCAGAATGTTTAGTGTCACCAAATGAATCTCTATAACGAGACAGATTATTATACATAATCAAGTTAAAGATTATTTCACTCTTTTAGATCAAAATCAAGAAAAATTAAGAGGATTCCTTTGTTAAACTTGCTTATCTCGAAACTGAAAGAGTAAAAAAACTTCAAATTTATTAGACCTTAAGGATAAAACGAACTTCTCTATAACTTTCTATATTATTATTTAAATTTCTATAAATGGCAATATCATCATTCATTCAAGATTCGACTAAAACAACATGAATTTAAATATTTATTGAATCGAATTGGTCTTCACTTTTAGTTTATCTTAGAAACTAGGTTTCGTTGAACAATTTACTAAAACATTTTCATTGGTCAAATTATATGGCTATCTTTGAATAATAAAACGTTTCTCTACAAAATACGTACGTAAAAATAATTTTATATTTTAATCCAAACTCATATAGGATCAAACATTCTCAAGAAAAGTAGGTACTAAACATAAGCAGATCACCACTCAAATTAAGAACCTCTTCCCATTAACAACCAGCTTATATATCTGATGACTCAAAGTGGGGAGCGTCGGTGTAGAGCACCACTGCCCGGAGGTGGGCTTTATAGCAAAGTTCCGGGTAGCACTGCATTGGCTATGGGCTGGTGTTACTCTTACCATCAGGAGTGCGTCCAGCTCGTCTCCCCTCTTCTATTATAAAAAAATACAAAGCAGAAAAAACAGACCTACAACCGAAATACTATTTATTCTTTTTATACATTAATTATCAAAACACGGACCCTTTACAGATAAGTTCTAAGGTAACACGAACTCTGGCATTCTCAATACACCGAGCGCTAATTACGTACTGCTACGAACGGACCCTCCCTCCACAATGACACTACACTCGAGGAATTATACGTTTAATCCGACCTCAATCGCCGCCATTACTTAAGTGCTGTTTAAAATACCCATTATGAATCCTTTCAGCACTCGTTTACTTAACATTTGTCTTCACTACATACTACAAAGTATAAAATAACGTCGCTTTCTCTAACCCTATTTTTATTGTATGCAGCCTTAAATATTTAAAACTAGTTTTTTTTAAGTTACAGTGATCAGAGAGGAAGGTTTACATTTATAATACATGCATAATACATGTTAATACTAATAACACACGTTGTACTAAAGTTCCAGTTTATAGTTTACTCTAAGAATGTATCGCAACAGCAAAATAAATCCATACTTATATTACAAATGGGAAAGTATGTCTGTTTGTCTTTCTTTCACGGCTAAACGGCTGGACCGACTAATAAATAATAATAATAAAAATCTTTATTTCTCAAAAGTAATTATACAGATTAGCTTACTTAGTTTAAAGTTAATATCCAAATAGATGCTACCTGGGCGAAGCTTAAAACATAGGATACTTTTTGTCCCGGTATTGCCCCCGTAACGGTAATACGCGGGTAGCGGCTAGTAAATATATAAAAACATAAATAAACAGCCTTTTCGGGCACCTTGACCTTAGACCTGCGTCTAAATCAAGTCTTACGGAACATGTTACGTAAATCTTTGTATACAAGATTATTTACTTGTAAGGCTTGGACGGTTTAAATCTAATTTTGTTTTGTGACGACAACGACCGAGCGCCGAGATGTGAATCGCGCTTATGTTATTCCTTCCAGACTTAATATATACTTACACAACTAGTTGACCAAAGATAAAAATACATAAAGCCTTATTGACTACGAAAAAATAAAATAATAGAAAAACCTTATTATAGTTACTTTCTATCTTTTTCGTTATTGTATCTATGCATTTAACCGCATTTCCAGGCATTCAAATAAATAATCAAAATATCAAACTAACAAACAGTAAAACAATGGGACAATTTAACAATAAGACAACCAAACTTTTAATATCAACTTTTTCTTTTTAATATCAGTACTATCTTTAATGCAGTACAAACCACTAACTTAATACAACTCTACGACCCCAACAGAACACTACACTACACTGTATAAACAAAACGCAAAAACTACGCGATTAGAAACTACGCGAGCATTCGTAACGCAGAAACATCGTACCATATATCAAAAACGAGCAAACAGCAAAGGTTACAAATTAATGCTACACAAAGCAGTAAAAGTAAAGAACAAATAAAATCTCCTTTGCCGGGACAATATTTTATGTGGCGGCGAAATTGCAGGCTTTTCCCTCTCTTACAGTAATTTCTTTGGACATACATTTTTGTTGCAGATACGTAATGTCATAGAATAATAACATTTAGTAGCGCAATATGAGGACGCACAGTGAAGCCATTTTAATGTAGACAATTTTGTCTACTTACGTATATCGTCGTCGCAGTGCTTCGCATAAAAATCGTATGTTTTTCGTAGATTTTAATTTTTACACGTTTATAAAATTAATTTTATAACAGCAACGTTATTGGTAGGCTTGTGTGCGTGTCATGGATTATAAGTACGTTTGTACACTTACATATATTCTGTTTTGGCATCACTTACGGCGGACCGATTATTAGGGGACTATAAGTCTATGTATTTTACGTCTATGTTTGATGTCATATTCCGTTTAATACAAATAGTATGGTAAGGCATTTTTACTTTATCTTTAGTTTTGGCTTCACTTACAGCGGACCGATTAATTATTAAGGGACAAACAGTCTATGCGTTGTACGTCTATGTACGAGTATAATGCGAATGACGCTTGCTTCCGTTGTTATGTCACTGGTCCTTTGTTTTGTGGACAAAGTTAATTTTATACATCTAGACGACGAAGCGAAGTGACATTTTTATATTATTTATTACGGTGTGTCTTGAGTAGAGGCACTCAAAAAAGATTCAGTACTTCTTTTTTATTTTTATTTTTTTATTTTATTTATATACGTGTAGGCACAATTCGCTTGACAGGCCTATGGCTTTTTTACAGCACTATAGGTTAATAATCGTTTATTGGAAATCGTATCAATCGTGTTGAATCATCAAACATCCTGCTGAATTTAGCTGCTAAAATAAGCTCATCTGATTGTCTCAAACAATATTCCTTTTTCTTTTTAAAATTGTTCTAAGATCATTAGTAACAGTTTATGTATTCTCTTTCGTTAGACAAAGAACCATCTCTTAAAAATGTTATATACTATAGATAGAAACTTAACCTCACTTATAAACCTCATATCCCAATATACCCTCTAAACAATTTCTCTATCGCAAAATCCCGCACAGCTTGTTCGACCGACCGCTATTTTTATTCAAAGTTCCGGAGCGCTCGGACGCAACCAAGTCGAAATATTTTATTTGCGGCCAAAGTTTAGTCTAACACACGGTGAAATCGGCTGAACTAGCCGTGGAAAGAGCAAGCCAGTGAATTTATCCGGACGAAAAACACAAAACTGCTATATTCCGTGCAATGGTCGATTCACGATTGTCGTTTTGTTTGGGAACGTGCTAACGGTCACTCACTCGGTTTGCACTGAAATCTAGGTTTATAGCTAGCTACATAAATATCTTTACTACAAGGAACACGGTTAAAATATTCCTTCGGAAGTTATCTAAATAATAATGTAAATAAAATTCAATTTAATGATAAGTTTGTACTTTCTATTATAAGATAGTCTACTACTATATTAACACAATCAATATAACAGCACATCTTATCGTCGAAATGTTACAAATTAATGTTTGAATTTTAAAAGAAATCATATGATATACCAAGTGGTATTTTGACATACTACAACACTACATCTTTTAGGAATAAGTATCTATATTTTATTATTAAAAAAATGTAATTTAGTATGTTTTAAAATATACTTTTTATAAAATAAGCACACATAGCATCACAAAATTGAGGTGATTTTAGGCATCACTAAGTTTTTATTTTTTTTTTATTCTATGAAGTGGTGAGACGAGCTGGACGCCCTCCTGATGGTAAGAGTAACGCCAGCCCATAACCAATGTAGTGCTACCAAGAAATGTAGTATGTTACATCTTTTCAAATCCGTGTTCTTTATAAGCAGCCCTAACAAGTACATAAGTCTTTGTGCAGCTTCTAGAACATTGTGGAACCGACATTAAGCCTTACAAACTTTGCACTATTTACTACTAACTTATGCCAGCCACTTATCCACGTTGTTCTTATGCAATACACTTACTTTTTCTAAATTGTACTCTTAAGCCATAATATTATTAACTTTCAGTTAATAAATAAATAATAATGGCGACTTATAATAATTTGATGTACGTCAGAAAGGTAAATGAAAAATAGTAGATAAGTATTTTTAACCCCCGACGCAAAAAGAGGGGTGTTATAAGTTTGACATGTCTGTCTGTCTGTGGCATCATAGCTCCCGAACGAATGAACCGATTTCAATTTAGTTTTTTTTTTGTATTACAGGTGTTTTACGGGCGAAAAATGATGAAAAGATGAAAATCGATTCAGCAGTTTAAAAGTTATGGGGGGTTAAAGGGGGGAAGAAAAACCGAATGTCTGCAATTATGCTCAAGTGGGGTATCAAATGAAAGGTACATCACTAAAAACAACAACTTTCAAAAGTTTGGCGTGTCTGTCTGTCTGTCGGGGTTTTTTAAATTTTAAGTTTAATATTATTTACTCATTTTCTTATCTGAAAACTTCAAGAGCGGCAAGTTTACTCACTCCAAGCTTTTTAATATCTTAGTAGATTTTTTTTTTTGTAAAAACCAAGAAATACGGCTATGATATTTATTTTATTATAGAAGTGATTTTTTATTTTTATAGACTGTCATCATGCCTATTATGTTAAATAATACATTATTTTCAATGTACAATCGTTACCAAAATATACTAATTAATCTGCAATTACATATTCATTACACTAAAAAGAATTTCTAAATTTCTAATCCAACGTAAAAACAACATCAAACAAAACGACACTTCACAATCGTCGAGTATTCGTTAACCGATAACATAAAAACACTCACTTCTCAAGAAATGAAAACGGAATATAAGAAATAAAACGTAAAGCACACTCCTCCGTGGAAATCGCCTAGCCGTCTCGTCGCGATATTTGGGCTCTACTTTCGGCTTTGAATGCGCCTTGATTAAAGAGCGGGCTTGCTCCTTTGACGATTAAAACACTTCGTGAAAATACACGAGATTACGCGTCACCTTTGAAATATCAACAGGACGGGAGCTGGGAATATTAAAGTTTTTTGCTATGAAGCATGTGCTGTGTGCGTGCGGTTATATTATGTATAGGAAACATTTCTTTTTTCGTTGGGGATACTTATTGGCTATACCTTCTGAAAGTCTTGGTAGAAGGCCAGCAAGTTTTGTCAGACTTAAATCGACTAAAAGCTAGAATTTCCACCACGAAGACTACGAAAAAGTCAACGGTCAACCTTTATATTTTATAGTCTTTTCATATTGCAATTTTTTTTCCTTGATTTGGGCGTCACATAACATTTTATATTACAACAAAACTCCTATCAATGTTGCCTGGAAGAAGGGTCTTATAAGGCCGCCCATTACATATTCTTTATTTAATACATATTAAACAGCATAAATAAAAAAAGGAAACAAAACAATAAATTTTCCCATACAATAATCTGAAAACCCGTTCGTCCTCTCGGATTGATAACGAAACGGTTAATAGGCGTCTAAATATAAAATGGCAGGCCTTTTTTTTCATTACCACGCCGGAGAGGGCGTTGCATCGTAAAAAAAAGCCGAATTTTTATGATAGACGTTTACGATTCCGGAGATATGGCGACACGCGCGGAATGTTATAACGTTTTATGTAGATTGTTTCGTAAAAATCCACCACTAAAGTTAATACAATGCATACAGTGTTCGCGATGTGATTGCGAACTTTGGCGGGGCTTTACACTTTGATATTTATTGGCGCTATCTTCTAGATCCATCTCTCAGTGGAGAAGATTGTATTATTTTTAGTGAGCTAATGTTCCATCAAAATGTGTTAAAAGAAGTCATAGTAATACGGACGAAACTATCCCTTAAGCAATCCATTAATACAAGTGAAACTAAAATATTTTTAGCGACTAAATTTGGTATTTCTACTTTTGTTAATTTAAGTGATATTATTATTTCGACTTCTTTAACAACACTTATTTTTACAATCTTTTAAAGTGAAAGATAAAATGATTTATTCGAATGCTATACTTAGTAGGCCATTGTACATTTGACAGTACGTTTAACTGTTAAAAACAATACGTAGGTACTATATTATACCTAGTGTACCAGAAATATTCATACGATTTTGTAGAACGAACAGATTTATATAAAAATAGAATTGGATCAAGGACGTTTATGTGTCCTCAGCATCTTTTTACATGAACACATATTCTCCTCAATCCTTAAACTGACGCACAACGCGACAAAACCTCAAAACCGCTTTCCTATGAAATGAGCACTACTGGTACTCATTAACAGTCAGCGGCTCACCGGCTCTCCCAAAGCGAATCCTTTAACCCTTTATCCAAATTGACACCGTAGACACTCGTCGGGCGTGTAAGCAGAACTCTAATCCATTCCATCGTGTCCTATCATGTATCTGTATAGACTATAGACGCTTGAATATTCATTACGGCGGTCGGCGTTAGAGAAAATTTGCATAGATTGCGCATTCCTGCATTGTACGTAACTACGCATGACTGTTGCTTTGTTCTACTGTTGCTCTTTATCTGATGATGCCAGTCTTTGTGCGTGATTTGTGCGAGCTTAACAGCCGATTGTGGAGTTTCGTTAATTCGTTTTTTATCTGGTTACATCTTTGCAAAATAAAATTAAATAAACAATGCTATCCCGTTATCTTAGCTATTGCCATTTGGATAAAACAGATTTCCATGTATCTCTTATATAGATAGATCGAATGTTAACTAATTCAGGATATAGTTTTGTGAAGTTTACCACTTTTTCTTTATATAGACAAAATCTAGTTTACTTTAAAATATTAAGACGTATATTACTGATAGCTGCATGACCTTATACGCATATCGAAGACAAGTTTCTCATTAATTAGCTACAGAACAATTTATTTAAAAGACAGGTCTTTACATATTTTTATCCAAATTATTAAGTTTATTTTTCCTCTTTTCACTGTACTTCTGACCGATCCAAATAAAATTCAATACTCTTCTCAGTCATAACATAAATCGTTTAAATAAATTGTTCGTTACCAATCATTAAATCTTTATACAATGAAATAGAAGATCGAAGTTACTATAACCGTGGTTCGGCCGCATAGCTAGCTCACTTGCTATCGGATGCGTCACGAATGCACAGCGCACTGCGGTATTTCTGTACCGGAACTTAATAGAACCAATCTTATACCCTTAATTACCCATTATATACTGCGTATTTATATATTAACATTATTTTTATATATAGTATTATTATAGACTCACTAGCAGTGCCTCAGAGACCAATAAGCACGTTTTTTAAACATATAATAGAAATAAAAAAAAAATGGAAATAAGCACATTTAAGCATATTATGTACAAAAATCTCTTAAGCTTTTTTATATGAGTAATGAGTATAGATAAAAAAAACAAATTTGGTTTTGGCAATAATGTATGGAAGAAAAATACTACATATTTTGGTTATTTTGCGTCAAATTGCGTCATTCATAGATATTTTAAACACAAAAACAACGTTTGCAAAATCGAAACACTTCGTCACAATACAAGTGGTTTTCAGTTAACCGCTAACCATCCCTTTATTGAATGGTACTTAGCATCTACATTAAAAACCATCAAATTAAGTAGCCCACGGGCCTAAATTGGAGGAGCGTTCGAAAAGTACATTTAATCTTACATTAATATTCAAACAATACTCCGTTGGAGAGATTCTTGCGTCGAGTGGCTTACGTAACTCGAGGGCCACTTAAATTAAAGCTCCAAGTTCCCGACTCGGAGACCAGTTTAATGCTTTCAGAATAACCATTGATCTTCGTACGATAGTTCCGCTTACGGCTTTTTAAATCTCGGCTCGTATGCGTCGAGGATTTGGTTTGGAGGCTTTAGTTAAGAAACTAGCTTATAGTACGTTTCATAGTGGTCTATTTGTTAGGAATATGTTTTGAGCTGTAGTTTGAAATACATAAGTAGTTAAATTTAAACACACAGTTTGGTATTAAGATTGTGTTTACAATGTTTTAGTTAATGTACTATTTAATATATTTGTCATGTAATTTTAAATATTTAGAAGGAATTCATATTATTATATTTGACGATTTTTTTATAGATTCCTTTATATTTAGGTACACGAATATACGCGACAATATTGCAACTACGATCGAACGTCAAAACTCAATATTACGTCTTCATCTACAGGCTTTTCATCTTAGTCATTAATCTAAGCCGCTATTCATGGCATCGCCGAGTATTAGGTATTAGTATTTGAGATAGACATATAAAAACGGGAAGTTTCCGAGGCAGAGGGTTTTTGCTTGACGCGACAGGGA
The DNA here is from genome assembly GCA_018238005.1 of Eurema mandarina. Taxonomy (NCBI): domain Eukaryota; kingdom Metazoa; phylum Arthropoda; class Insecta; order Lepidoptera; family Pieridae; genus Eurema; species Eurema mandarina. The sequence goes on from DWAJ01000929.1 coordinate 13,794, forward strand.
AAAGGCGGGATAGAGATGGATCCGGTGAATTTAGGTCGACGCGCGTCAGACGTTGGGCTCTACTGAAATCAGGGTGACGCGATGACGTCACTGTTATAATTGCCTTTTGGTAGATACGTCTTTCTTCGATATTCTTATATTGGTATACACGCAAAATAAGCTCTTCTCAGCTTTTTATGCATATTATAGAGATCGTGATTAAGTAAAAATTACGTAAATTTATTTTTTTCTACACGAGTGGAGGAAACAGCAAAAATCACCTTCTTAATTATTCCAAAATTAGACTTACTACGAGTATTTAAAAACGATAAGTACTATGACTATTTTTTAATAATATAAAGGAAAAATATGGTATACATATTCGTTACTTTAAAACACTGTAACAGTAGAATTATCAAATGATTACTATCCTAAAAAATATATGATTGGTTTAAAATTTTTAAATCACGGCACGTAGCTATTATACAGTAAAGCAATCGCTTTATTGTTGATTCAATTTATATCTGTATTAAATAAAATTATCGCCACCCTTTTCTAAAATACTGTGCAAGAGAGAGTTAACAACAGTCGTTAAATATATCTCGAACCGAAACTGTGCTACAATAATTCTTAAGATAGCTCATATGTGATACAGGCCTTCGCATTCTGTTTCGATTAGATATTTATCGATCAATATATAGCTTCCTGAATGATAAGGACAATATTACTATAATATACATATATTCGACTAGCTGTTGCTCGCGACTTCGTTCCCGTCGGTTCTATTTCTATTATTATGTTATAGTAAGTCAATCTTAGAAGATAGACATATACTGTCGCGGACTTTTTTTAGATCATTTAAAGAGGAATTATTCTTTCATTCATATTTCTTAGTATCTTGAACCGTTTTCGCAGCGCACGCAAAGGAAGCCCTCAAAGATAATTTTCCCCGTTTTTTCCACATTTTCCATTATATCTTCGCTCCTATTAGTCGCAGCGTGATGTTATGTAGCCTAAAGCCTTCCTCGATAAATGGTCGATTCAATAAAAAAAGAATTTTTCAATTCGAACCAGTAGATCCTGAGATTAGCGCGTTCAAACAAACAAACAAACAAACAAACTCTTAAGCTTTATATATTAGTATTGATATAGATGTATATTTTCGTAGATTTATCAGAACGAAGTCAATAGTGCTGTTTATTTAAAATGTAGTAAGTATATTAATTGTTCTTTGTTACAGATACTACAGGATACAGCCGTAGATTAGCACAATACTGGGATACTAGTATCCCTATATCCACTATATAGGGATAAAGTGGGAACTATCAACGTGAAAAAGAAAATTACGCCACTAATATTACTAAAATGAATCGCAAAATGTGTTGGTAAGCGCATAACTCGATGACTGCTGAACCAATTGACATTATTATTAGTAATAAAGTGGTAGGCGTAGGGCATAAGGTACCGATAACAAGGTATCGGGTAGGAGGTAAGTACAGCGTCAACTAAGTCGCGATGGGCCGGCTAGTTACTTAATAATTACAAACGTTAAATAGCTTCTTTACATTCACACTATGACAATTATATTATAACATATAATCGAAAGAAAAGTATACACATTTAAATTGAATCGCTTTTTTGTCCCTTCAACTCCACGTTGCGACATCGTGAGAGCGACTCGACTAACACTTACAAAATTATTCAATTCTAGAAAGGATTCCCAATTAATTCCATCGCCAGATATTTTATCGCGATAAAACATTTCAATGGGGTATATGTACGTTATTCCTTTATTGTTTAAACGGTTCTATAAGTCGTTACATTACCAAAAAAACATAAAAATACCCATTGAAAATATAAACCATTAGATTTCATAAAACTATACCAAAATAACTTCTATTTTTGATCGCCTTAAACGGAAGTGGTCTCTAAAGTTATTAAATAATCGCAAAACTGTAACGCAAACAATCATTTGACTCAAAGACTTTTCACGCCTCGTTCCCACATAGATAATTATGACGTCACTTATATTTTGAAGATTAGCGAGGGAATTTTAAGTGCCATTTTTGAAGATTAAAACTCAATATCAAACCATTTTAAAATATATTAGGTAATTATAAACAGATATTATTTTATTACAATTAAGGTTGCAAAAAAGATTCAGTTCTTTTGATGCTATTTGCAATACGGTAGTATATGTATTGTGGCTTGCACTGTTTATTTTCTTCCAATGAAATGTTCAATGTTTCGTCTTTATTCGTCGGCGCGGCGGCCGCTTAGTTGTATAAGTTTTTTAATTTCACCGCAAGTAGGTATCCGAGCAAAAAGGAGGGTATTATACTTCATCAGGGCTCTTTATAGCGTATTTAAATGCGGCTATTGCACGCAAAGTTTATTATGTGAGTTCTAAACAAATATTGAGGGTTGGTAATAAAAAATTGCTCGTCTCGGATCCTTTGGAAAAGTTAGTTGGGTTTGAGTGTTTATACTACTATTTTGTACTACGAGATACAAGTTTGAAATAATTTTAATATACTACAAAAAAGCTGGTGGTTTTCCATTGACTGTGTGTGTTTTTTTGGAGTGTCCAAGTCAAAGTCAAAAGTATCTTTATTCAATTAGGCTACATAAAGTAACTTGATTCGTCATGGTATTACAAAACATTTACGACCAAGAATTACTATTCTTCATGATAGGGTCAGTGTTCTCAAATACTGGAGAAATGAAATCCCTGTATTTTTATAAAGTTTTCTTTCTATATCTATTTTGTGCCCGCCATTTTATTTCGTTCAATTATTTTTTGGAATAAGATTTTTTCTTACAGAAATTCATGCGCTGCCCAATGACCAACATTTATAAAGATAACCTTCATTACTTCCTCCTTTAAAATATTTCAGGCTTTCATTCACGATTCTTTTGTTACAAACGTACAATACCCAGTGATAAGTATGGCACATCGACCATTAGAAAGGGACCATCGGCTCATTTCAGCTTCATAAAATGTTTTCTCTTTCGCACGATACGGTATAGCTAGCGTGTCACGACTCACGTCTTATAATATAAATTATTCCAAGATTGCATTTAGTTTTATCTGATAAAATACAAAAGACACATATTTTCTTATAATTTGTTTTATTTAATTTGGAACTCCTCAAAGCAATAGTAGATAAGCATCTAGGCAGACATGCCACACTCTAGACGGCATCTTTATTTACCCCCAGGCGTGGTCGCGGTGTGTTTGCCTATCTTCAAACAAAATACATTTCTCTTCCCCATCTATTCTCTGTTCTTCATTCTTTAAAAACTGATTATTAAGTATTTAGTTTTCGTATCAGCGTATTTAGTCTATTGCTACGGCTAAGGCATTACAAATACGTATTCCTGGGCAGTGGTCGCTTAACATTTAACAAAATCTAAATACAACACGGGTCCTAACAAACTCAATATTCCCTTTTTCGTGTTATCTAAGAGCGTGCAGCATTAGCGGCGGCGGACTTCTGACGCCCGTTGTTTGCCGCCATCGGCTTCAAACTATTCATACCTTATCTCGACACCTGTTGCCCGCTCTTGGTGTCATTACGGCGAGTGACATTTTTGGTGTCTTTGTATTGAGCGGGGTCTTGGAATTAAATTAATACAACAAGAGTTTTCATCAATGAATCGTGTGTCATTTTTCAAATGGACAATAAACTTTTTTTTTATAACATAGGGGGCTTCCGAGCAGGCGAGCCACCTGATGGAAAGTGGTCATCGCCGCCCATGAACACTCGCAGAGCTTGACATCTCTGGAGTGGGTTGCCGACCTTTTAAAACTATGAAATTGTATAGATGAGATAATGGAAGTCGTACAACTGGGCCGTGTTTACACAACATTTTTGATTTTACAACAACTACTATATACATATACTGAATTTTTTATAGGTACCTCGACTTACTCGTTTTTCGGGATAAAATTCAAAATCTTGATACCGACATTACAGAAAATAAAGTATAATATGCCGTAGAACATTGTAGATACAACGGCTTTACACCTATTCCAAATAGCAAACTATTCACTCTTATCTCGACATCTGTTTGCGACCCTTGTTTTGTGACGTCATCGCGCCAGTAGGTGCTACATTTTAAGGACGTAAAGGTTTATAAAGCTCTGATTTTAGGCAAACTTCGTTAGTTGTTATTGTACTTTTTTCTCTTCTATGGTTGCGTGGAAGAGATAACTTAGATGTGATGGGGTCGCCAGTTATCATATCATGATTGTTCTCTTAGTTTATGAAATCTTTTACAATATTTAATAGCAAAGCGTGATACATAAATAAGAAGTTTAGGATTTTTAACGGTTAAAAGTCTATGCTATAATAAAGCTAAGTTTTTAAAAGTCAAATTTTTACTTCGAACGAAGCTCTTCGCCACTTTACTAAAAGTCATTAGCTACGACGGATATCCGAGGACCGTAGTTTGCGCCTCCATGACTTTTAGCTGTTATCTGTGAACTATTCAGGGCCTATCTCGACACTTGTTGACGACGACAGCTGTTCACCGGCGTTATTAGACCGTCGGAATTACATTTTTGTCTTATCTAAGCTACGAATCAGGGACTTCCTTTGGTGGACATTGTTTTGTTTAATGTTTTGTATTTAGGTTGCATATAATTATATATCGGAGCAGATGGACGAAAAGAATAATCAAGCTATTGCAATATTAGTTAATTAGTCGGACCTCCTTGGTTTATTACAAGGTTTATATTCAAACTTAAAAGAATTTTGTGGCATTTGTCTGTTGCTATAAAAAAACGACAGCATTGTGAAAATAATGATATTGAATAATTAATAATCGAGCTTAATATACGCCCTGAATATGTTACTCTGAAGTGAAGAAGAGTCTGAAGTATTAAGAACCTAAGAAAGAGCAAACAATCATTACCTCGGCATCAATACAACTACTGCGACGTCACTTTCTGCGACATATATTATAACAATATTATCATTCTAATAGGTAATACGTTAGTATCATGATGTATTTAAGTATATCTGTTGCTTTTACAAAAACTAGTGAATGGATTTGGCTGAATTTAAACAAACATTTGGTTTAGATTCTATATTAGCACATTGTTATTTAGGTTTAGACACGTTAACGAAAACTACGCAAGTAAAATGGTGTGGCGCAGCTGGTAAGATATAAAAAAAAACATTAACTTCTTAAGTCGTGGGTAAGGATTTTAATTCAGAGCTACTGTTTATTATAGACTTTTACACGATATCAGGCTTTGTTTTAACAATTATTTTTGACATCTTCATAGCTAAAGGTGAAAATTGCACATATAGGCAGACAATCTTAATATTGTACTATATTATAAAGGGCGCCCAACATAAGCACAGCTCGCACTCTTTTGATGTATTTCAGCAGGGAAGCGCAAATGAGTTCGCAAATTGCCCGTATCGGAGCGGCATCCCAGATCTTAGCCACTCGTTAATTTTCGCTTCTTTCTCGCTCCCCTGGAACTCCGCCGCAATTAATAACAGCCGACGGACAATTTATCGTGCTATTACGAACAATAAATTTCTATTGTAAATACGCCTAATTGTCTGCGGGAATCTTGTCATCGCCGTCCAATTCCTGTTATTAGCTAATTATATTTTCCATCGCGAAGGTCTCCGAGGCCGTTGTAATTGTCTATTAGGAATGCAATAAACGATGGACGTCGCGATTATTGATGTGCTAAATTATGGAGCGTTGTTTGATTAAGGTACTGCTGTAAGCTATCGATAATGTTATCTGTATTATAGCCGTAGTAGCAATAAAACGTATACGTTTCCAAAACTATAAACCAACAGTTAACTAAAAGAAATATCGAGAAAGGAAATCCATAATTTAGAATTTGTAACATTCCTAACAGAGTTATCACGATTTTATTTGCCAGTTTTACGATCTCGGGCTTTTCAAGTTATGTCTTCCGATATTAAAAAGAAACGAATAAAATAAACCATTCCCATCCACCTGTACGTGACTGGCTCACAATGAAATGGCTTCGGCTCAATAAAAGCACAGAGATACGAAGATCGTTAGCGTCTACCGTCCGCGTCGCGTCGGTGAATCGGCGACCGACAATTGCCGACTTTCGTTCTTTGTCGGCGAGCGCGATTTTGCCGACTTTCGTTGTCGTTGAACGATGGCCGACTTTTTATTGGGAACCGGGCGAGTGAGCAGATGGTGAGGAAGAACTGTTCATTTGTATCAGTCGCGATTGCTGATTTATGCTTTTGCATTGAGCTCAGAATAAGATTTTTGCGGTGGCGGTTCGAATATTCATAATGTGGAATGCATTTAGACTGAAATCTGTGAGCAAATAAGTAGTAGAAGTTTAAGTCACCAAATAGGCGAATCGTGCAAGCGTATTAAATTAATACGTACAAATCAGCAACCAGCATACGTACTTATTAGAAATGTCTCCAAACATGATGACATAAATGTTATTTATAAAGTTTAATATAATTATTGTAAATTAATAATATTATTAATAAAAAGGAATTGCGGAATAATAAAATGAATATTGTTAATATGACAAAGCACTTTTTTTCCCTAAAAAGCGATGAAAACTTCCAATGTTTCTACACTTTAACATACAACTGGATCATAGAAAAACGCTTTTTAATCCTAGGCAATAAATCACCAATTCGCTTGTATTCTAACTCGAATTACTTCACACACTTTAGCGAAGTAAATTGTTTCACGAGCTACGGAATTCTATGAAGACATTTGTAGATCGATGGAAATTCCTCTCGTGTTTATTACCTCGGATGTAAGCGGAAAACTACTCGAGTACTATTCGTTTAATTGCTTGATATAAATAATTAGATATTGTAGAATTTAATGCCACTTTCATCGACTTTTGTAATACAAATTATATTATCTTTTTTTTGTCTACTCAAAGCTTTTTAGCTTAAAATTATGAACAAAAGCCTCACCCCCTTATAATTCGAAGGAGCAGACTGCAGTCACGACAAATAACGACTCATGCGGCGTTACCTCTTACATTCGACAGACAACCGTTTTTTTAAAACACTAAAGAAAATAATTATATATCGTGTCAGAAACCAAGTACCTAAACTTCTTTCAGTACTTCTATTTTATGCGCTTATACAAATCAGAAATTTATTACTTTTAATTCAGTAAAACGCAGGTATTTTATAGATCATAAACTTGTTTACCGTTTGTTTGTTTGTTCTTCGCAATCCCATCGCTTATCGCAAACATCGCCCCCGGCTTCGTCTGCACTCGCCCAAACTATAAATTACCGGACACTTTTAACTTTTTATCTCCCTACTTTATGACCGACCGTAATATACTTGTTTTCTTTGATTATTTTCATTCGTGTAGTAAGTTTGAGAAGTATAACTGAGCAGAGACTATATAGTATTTAGTGTAGTATCGTAGACTTTTTCTATACAAATGTTTTGTAATTATTTTATATATGTATAAAGGAAGTGTTTAATAATAAAATAATTTATTTTTATTATTATCGCGTCCGCAAATTTTGACATCGGTAATAATGGATGCCGGTAAAAACTCATTTTTAAACCGGAGCTAGATATATGTTTTGTAACACTATGACGAATTCAACTGGTACTAAATATATGTAGCCTGAATAAACAAAAGCTTTAACACCACATTGTTATCGCTCATTCGAAATATATCTAGTTATGTAGCGTATAGTTCTGGTTAAACTTATAAGTTTTAAACGTTTTACTTAAAGATTTTATTAACATATTCAGTTAACCCTTATAACTAACATATAAATTTAGAAAGTGATTTCTCCCAGGCAGTTTAGTAACTAACATTGGATCGTATTGAAATTAAAAGTATATAAGAACCTATTATGTAATCTTGCAGATCATTTTTAAAGAGAACTAAGAACATTGCTCAGTCTAGCTTCGCCACATTAAAGAAACCGCTAAACCCTATGTATACACGTATACGAGTATAATAGGTATATTTTCAAATGTAATCAGACTTGGCGGGCACGCTGCCAGCGTTACGTAACGTTGGGATTCCGTAATGAGAGTATTGCTGGGGCGAGCATTGCTCGCGATTGATATGAATACCAAACAACCTGCTACGCCATCTTGCGGCCGGTGCTACGAAACTCTTGACATTTGGTATATCCATACTAATGTTATAAATGCGAAAGTAACTCTGTCTCTCTGTCTGTCTTTACATCATGCTAAAACTACTGAACCGATTAGAACGAAATTTGGTACACAGATAGTAAAAGATTGAGACACGACCAGTCTGTTTAATAGATATGTACCCATTGTCGAATACACCATATAAAAATCGTGTTTCACAATTGTATGTAAAAGGCTTGTTTAATGACAAGAAATTGAGTATGGTTTGTAAGCGATCTCCTCTATACTGAACGTGTTAGTAAGAGATTAGCATGCAGTGAAGTAAATTCCTATTTATGTTCCTTTAAATAATTATTTAATCGTGCTGCCTTTAGCGGCGGGAAAAAATATTGGTAAAAGCGATTCCAGCCAAAAAGGCAAAAACATGATAAGTCTTGAAGTCAATTTTCAAGGAAACAATAGTTAATACCGTTCTAGTACGAAGCTTTCACACATTCGATGTGTGTATTTAGCAAGAAATCGTTAAGTGGAGACGATTAAGAACGAAAGTCAACGAAGAAGTGGTGGTTAACCTAAACGCAGCTTCACGGTAATAAAATTTTCCGGTATTTATTTTAATATTATTAATATCTATTACATGTATTTCCATTCATTACCTTCATACCCACTATGCTGTTAATATCGCATTCCACACTTACCTGTAAAAGAAAAATAGAATATCAAACAGAAGTTCGTAAAATAACATTTTTAAATATAACAGTACATAGCAACAATATTTCATACACTACCACATTATCATATTTATTGAATACTTATCACTACATAATATAAAACAAAGTCGTTTTATCTGTCCCTATATCCTGTAAGCTTAAATCTTCTAACTACGTAACCGATCCTCATGCATTTTTTAAACAGATAGAGTGATTCAAGAGAAAGATTTATATGTATAATACACGCGTAATATATGCGAGCGAAGCTGAGGCATGTTTAAAATTTTAACTTCTAAAACCCCACAAACAATCTTACGATTAATTTCGCTCCAAAAGACGATACTATCACGTATTACGTATATCGGAGCACAAATTCCTATTAAATATTCCAGTCCAACATTGTCCTGGAGCAAACTAATTATTATTAACGGCAATTATTTAGCCCGGTATCCGCTATTGTTGAGCATTTTGGTACATCGGCGTGCACGTGACCGCACGTCGCGTTATCCCGTGGCTTGAATGTCTGTAAACTACTTCATGATATACTATTTGTCTTGTTTAGCATTACAAATTCCTATAACTATACGGTATACGATATTAAAGAGTTCCTTAGTTATCAACATTTTAAGTAAAATTGAAGCTTTAAACCCATAATATCTAACTTATCTAAGAATACTCTTAATTTTTTTCTGTTATAGGAGGATCTCGCGATAGTACCCGAACATCTGCTCATGAACGGACGCGTTGCTGAGCGACTCACGAATGAATTGCTGGCTTTAAAAATTGGGCGAGATCCTTCCTGATTAGTAACAAAAGGGAAAAATAGGCCTCTAGTCCACTTACCGAATGAAACACATTGCAATACCATTATTTGATGTCGGTTATTTTGTTGGACGATGGTATCGATCGGCAAAGAGGCGTAACTAACACCTTATCTCGGTATGTAAAAAAAAAACGTTTAATGTTTAAAAACCTTTCTCTGAATTTCAACCTTGTCTATTTCGTGTTTTCTATTTATTTTTATTGGCAGTCATTATTTATCCCGGACACGTACGTAGCTTCATCCTTGGACTGAATATACTGCTAATAACTTTATAGAGCACTGTTTAACTCTTGATCAGTCTTCTGTTAATTGAAGGGTAAGACAGTTGTGCTTGCTGAACACTTGATGATGCGGATCCAAGTCAGATAGTAAAATTTGATTTAAATAAAAAAAAATTACAAGATATTGGAACTTGGACATTTATTTATTTTTCATAAACCAAACAATATACGTGTTTTTAAAAATACCGCCAAACTGTGCAGCAGTTTGTCGGCGGAAAAACGCTTGTTTTTACAATTTTATGTCTTTTTACTATCAATACAATAAAATATCCCCCCTTATATAGTCTATGACACTCACTCACTTATGACACTGTTAAAATCGGTTCAGCAGATCCCAAGAGTATTTATGACCGACTTTTCACAACTATAAAGACAGAAGATTAATATAATATAATAAGATGAAGGGACGTATACGACTGTCTACAAATCCTGTTCCAAAACAGATAACTCAATCAAAACAAGTTCACCAACTATCTAGCTCAAGGCCCAATTTAATTACTAATCTATTACCGTACTAAATAAGATTCCATTTGATTAAACCGTATGGAAACTCGTTGGTATAAAATTTGACAGTCCCTTACTTCATAATAACGAAACGCTTACCCGCCTACCTTACAAATGAAATGAATATTCATGAGAGATTTGATTAAAATTATAATATCACTAGCTGCTCGCCGCGGTTTTACCTGCGTAGTTCCCGTTCCCGGGACAATACCGGGATAAAAAGTATCCTTTGTTTTAATACAGGGTATCATCTATCTACATACCACATTTCAACTAAATCGGCCCAGCCGTTTTGCCGTGAAAGAGAGTCAAACATACATACACATTTTCCCATTTATAATATTAGAATGGATTGTTATTAAATTTATAACGCTATAAATTTGACGCTCGCAACGTTAATTTATTGATAACGAACAGTCATTTGTTGCGGTTTGACAGATGCAGTCTCGTTTCAGTTATCTGTGGTTAAAATTTGTCAGAGAGTAAAAATAATTTTACGTGCAATTGCATTCGTTCTATTTTATTTAAGGTTCAGTAACGGGTTCCTAATATCGAAGTTATTTAAAGTTACTAAACATATATTTGATATAATAGGAGATAAAGGAACAGGCGAGATAGAAAGTGGTCATAGCCGCTCATAAAGACATGAAAAGTATTCTCTTGAAGTACCCTCAATCAAAATTACCTACCGCGTGAGAGCCAATTCAGTAAGTAAATGAATTGAAACTGAAAAATACTACCTATGTATTTATAAAGTAAATAGAGTCTTTGGTACTTTCACTGTACTTATTAGTATTTAAAAATACATCGAAAGTTCTAGAAACATCTTTCATTTATACTCATAAATCGTCAAGACAATTGTCCGAATGTATGGTAATGCGTATATCTGTTAAGGCTGGGTTGGTGCTGCCATACGATTGGCAGCGAGCCAAGGGCTTGAAGTGGGTAAAGATGCCTTACCATACTATTTGTATTGAACGGAATATGACATCAAACATAGACGTATAAGGCATAGACTGATAGTCCCTTAATAATAGGTCCGCCTTAAGTAAAGATAAAAATGTTTATATGTAAGTGTAAAAAGCACGTTCTTATACTCGATGACACGCACACAAGCCCCTCGATAATGTTGCTACTATAATAAATGTTACCCTATAAATGGGGAAAAACATAATACGAAAAGATACAAATTTTGATGCGATCCACTGCAACGGTATTTGTATATAGAAAAAATTGTCTACTTTGATATGAGTTGATACTTTGATATGAGTGAAGCCATTTCAATTGCCTTTCTAGGTGTTATTATTCTATGGCTTCAAAAGTGCCTAAGATAAACCTACAAACTATACCTATAAGACAATATTCATACATAAAGTATGGTGTGTCAGTGTCGTGCAATGTACGAGGTTTAAAGAACATTGGCTATAAGTATCAAATTATTCAACACGGAATCTTTCTGTGGCTATTGCAAACCAAGTAATTTTTGACTAAAATATATTTTTATTTTTTAGTAAAAAAATAACCGGCGATCTACAATACAACAGTCCGAATGTATGATACGTTATAGCCGTTAAAGCTTGCTATTGTCAAATATTTGGCTTCGTGCCAAAGGACTCTGGGATAAGGCGAGACGCTTGTGCTCTAGTTGTTGACAATGAAACGGTATAGTAAGTCTCTAGACATGTTGTTAATGATACATTCCTAGTATCATCATTTTAAAACTATATTAAAAAGTGATAATAACTAAATTATAGGTACTGTACCTAATTTAACAGTTAGCAAAGCCTTTTCTTTTTCCTCTGGAAAGACTTATTATTGACTAGGTGAGTCGCGTGGTGCTACTTGCGTTATACTCTTAACGGTGTCTTGATATTTTCAAGGTTAACGCATATCTCGACACACCCACAAATAATGCTTATAGTATATAGTAATCTAAACTTCAGCCCCGTTGGATCAATTATTATAATCTTGTTATCTGTCCTATATAGCAGTATGTATATACACGTTAAAATCAATCGTGTATTCCTTTCATATCGTTCTTCAATTGTGCTAATCTGAAAATACGGGTACACGTTCCACTACTAACGCGCCGAATCGCGCTTACAATATCCGTATGAGACTTACCCTATATACCGACTTCTCGACATCGAACCATTGGGGACTTATAACCGACCAGTGAGTTACCATCCTGTGGAATCAGCTTCCTCATGCAGTGTTCCCGAACAAATACGACTTGGGGACCTTCAAAAAAAGAGCGTACCTAATCCTTA
>DWAJ01000930.1:0-26477 GCA_018238005.1 Eurema mandarina
TGCAATGTAGATAATAATGCAAATACCACATGTAATGCAGTGTTACCTGTCGGTGCAGGCGCGGCGACTTGGGCGCGGGCTCCGGCGGCAGCGACACCTGCAGCGGCCCGTTGAACACGTTCTTGCCATTCTCCAAACTCGCCTCGCTATCCAGCTCCTTACTCGACTTGCCCTTCGACTCCTCGGCCCGCAGGAAACTCGTCTTGGGGAACTCCTGCATACTCGTAAACGGGTCGTCCTTAAACGTATCCGAGAACGGGTCCGTGTTATCGAACGGGTCGGTCTCCGCGAAAGGGTCGGTCGCGAAAAATCCGGCGGAAAATTCGCTAGTTTGGTTGGGCTTCGCGATCGAGACCGTGCCGCCCGACTGCCGCGACAGCGACGTCATAGTGGTGCTGGGACCGTAGTCCTTCGCCTCCACCGGCACTAGATCGGTCAGAAGGTCTTTGAGCACTTTCTTTGGTGGATTTTTGAGCTCCTGAAAGAAGAGTTTTTTGTCAACGTAAGGTTTACTCCGGCCGGTGCCGAGCGGGTCTAGTTCCGTGAATACGTCGAATGCCGCGGCGCTGGCATTGCGCCCTGCGCCCGAGACCACCTGCAACACCCATCACGATTCTATTGATTCTCTATCTCCGTTCTAGACTGTTCTAGAACTTCTGATCTAACATTACAGAGATCGAACGCTTCATGCGTGTCGTTTCAATGCAACATATAGGGACTTTATACCATATTTACGTGTAGGGTCAACCTTTCTTGCATAGCGAGGGCATCCATAAAAAATAAAAAAAGCTAATTTCGAAAGCAAACAATAAAAACAGTGCTAAGGTGTGCAGGTGTACACTTGACATACAGATTGCTACATTGTCGAACTCGGAGACATATGCACAGACATAGACATATACATAGTACATGCGATATTTATATACTAATCCAACTAATATAAAGCGGATATTCCATCACATACAAAAGTATTATACATATAAATTTTGAAGATAAATAACATTTTTGAAGTATCAGAAAAACATAAAACAAATTAATGGACACATAGTTTTTTTAATAACATTTCTAATAAATATTTCGTTTTTCAGGATGTTAAGGGTTCGCTAATAGAATATGATAATCGTATAAAATATGAGACAATTATTTTTTACTCAAATACTTTTTTTACTAAGATCCTAGATACATTACATAGGAAAGTTTCTATAATGTTTCTTGAAATAAAATAGTTTAACTATCTACTGTTATGATATTGATAAAGATAAATATAAAAAAAATTAACTTTGAAAAACAATGTTTAAGATTATTGTATTTCTAAAATTATAAAGAATAATTTTGCACAATTAAATAAAAAATAGTATATATACTTTAATTTGAGGCATATTAGAATCTATGGTTACCATTTACACAGAACCCTGAACATCCTTAAAAGTTATTGGAATACGTATATAGCATTGGTACAACACAAAAGATTTCCCAAAAATACACGCATATCATATTAGGGCCTTTTAAATTTATTTTGCGAGATCATTTCTCAAATATACAACTTTTTTGTTAATTGCCATATTTAACAAAAAATCATGCCTGACATTCTAATGATACTGTAAAGAAACTCAATACAAATGTTTAATTTCAAGATTATAATATTGTTCATAGTCTACAACTATAGTCATACAAACTCCTTGTCTAAATATTAGCTGTGTATCATTTTAGAAATGATCTCGAACAAGAATTCAATATATTAGTACAGTCAACGACAAAAGTATATACACATTTAAAAATTTCAAATCATGTTGACAAAAAAAAAGTTCATCAAATGCTGTCCTATATAGAAAATTACTAAGAACACTATTACTTAGGCCTTCCGTCACGACACATTCCATTATGGAATGTACGTATCGCTTTTCAACCGACTTCAAAAAGGAGGAAGTTCTCAATTCGACCCGTATGTTTTTTTTCTAAGTTTGTTACGCGATAACTCCGCCAATTATGAACAGATTTGAACAAATCTTTTTTCGGCGTATAGGTAATACCTCAAGGGTGGTCCCATTTAAATTTAATAATAAAAAGAAACAACCCCAAAGGTAGAAAATTGGGGATGAACTTTTTTATACGCAATATCTCCGATTATGAACCAATTTGAATGATTATTTTTTTGTTAAATAGGTATTATCATGAAGTTAGTTTTATTTTAAAAAGTTAATTATACTTAATAAATGTATATTGCATATAGTCAGTTCGTAGCAATATATTATATGTACTGTTCGTTTCAAATCTTTAACTTGTAGGTATGTCTCAAAAAATTTTTGTAAACCTTAAATTTACTACAACATGATATTTTGTGAGTTTCTATATTACATACTTTTGCAGTCGACTGTACGTACAAGAATTACGTGACTAGTTGTCTAGTTGTAACAAACTCACCGATGGCTCAGTGGCGTTGTCTACCAACGCCGGCTTGGGTTCGAAGTCTGCCGCTACGGAGGACAGGTCGAACGGTAGGGGCGGCTTGCTGGGACTGGCCGACGTCCGCCCCGGGGTGCTTCGCCCTCGGCCTGCGCCCGGGGGAGGGGGGAGCAGGCCTTTCTGTTGTTAGACAATGTTTATTTATGAGAAAAAGAAGGCAGGTTAATTGAGCTAGACATCACCTTTGAATCAGTGTTCTTAAGAATTATTTAACATAATGATGACGCACTTGTTCAGAAAACGGTTTCTACAGGGAAAAAACGGTGAGTTAGTTTGGAAATTTCGTTTTTAAATCGACATAGAACCATGGGGTCCCATATGACAGCAAATTAGTGGTTCGAATGGTTGAGGATCTTCTCTATGCTCTACATATATACCGTCCCCATTCCTCCTAAGAAACATTTAACAAACTTCAAAAATAATTATCTGGAGATACACTATCTTAACTATTTCCTTTATACTCATAATATAAAAAAATTTACATACCTGAGGAGGAGCAGTGAAGGAGTCTCCGAAGGGATCCGCGGAAGGAGTCAGCCCCTCGACCTGAGTCAATCCTCTCCGGAGGGAACACAACTCTTGCTCCAAGTCCACTAACTCCGCTACTCCGCCCTCCGCGCCCTCCGCTTGCTTTAGAGTCACACTCTCGCCTGCTGTCACACTCTAAAAATATAATACATTTTTTTTAATACAAGATTGTGACCAGTATTTGAGCAACCCTAAAAAATGTACTCTTGGAAATGTACTCTTTGTATTTTTTATCATACTTATGATATTTTTTGGAGATTAAGTTAATAAAAATGCCGACAATGATTTCACTAATTAAGTTTTTTCTTTGGATAAGGTCTGAGTGACGCCCTATATATTTATTTATTTATTTACACACTAAACAAATAAATTAAATTTAGGTGTCGGTTAAAAGCCGGCCATATCACTTAAAGTGATTTCTTCTAGGCAACTCAAAAAATAAAAAGAAAAAAAGAATGGAAAGGTAGGTGAAAAGTGTAGGTTTAATTTAGAATATCTTAAATTTTTACAAGAATTCATTATACCTATTTATTAATTTATTCTACCATAATAATGCAATCCATAACTAGGATACATTTTGTTACATATTTTTTTTTGTCCTATACGTGCGTAAAAATTAATGTTCAGATACTATTTTTAATAACGTTCCTAATTCTTCATTCAATTCAAAATATACTTCATATGTTTTAGAAATAAACTATTAACCTCGCAACAACTGCACTTAGAATTGCCTATGCGCACGTATCTCGTCTGCGCATGCGCAGGCAACCGCCTCATGAGCCTCGTCAACACACTTCCCTCCCGCATCGCGATAACTACTCAATACAAACCGTCCATACGATATTAACTCTCTTCTGATACGTTTTGTTTATGCTTTAATTCTCGCTTCTCGCAATGACGTAGATATTTGTTCGTTTTGCGAGAATGCGTAAACATCATTGTACCGGTGCCGAGTACAATGGACGTAGGAAATTTAAATAGCTCTGACTAATATGTTCGTGATGTTTCGGTTTTAGATCATATCATAGTGATATTACAATACATTTCTGAGTATGCTAGAGTATTTGAATAAGGATATTTGTTTCCCTTTTACACAAAAAAGTCTAATAGATTAAACTAAAATTAAGCATGCATAACACCCCGATCAATATACGTCATATTTTTTATCCCAGTACTACCAATAAAGCAAGTAAAACCACAGGGCATGGCTAGTATATTATAAACACGAATTGCATTATCAATTATCATATACCTTACAAATAATAATCCTATTCTCCTAATATATTATAAATGCGAAAGTATTTATGTTACTCTTTCACGCGAAAGCGGCTGGACCGATTCAGTGGAAATTTGATATGTTGATAGGCGATACCCTGGATTACCCCTATGGGATAGTTTGCATCCCGGTATTGTTCCGGGAACGGGACCAACGCGGGTAAAACTGCGGGGCACTGCTAGTAGACAATAAATACCGCTTATATATTTAATAATTTTATATCACACAGGCATACTTTATGCCTGTGTGATATAAAATTATTCAATTCAATAGATAGTGCATAAAAGTATACTAATACAATCAAGTTAAATAATATAAGTAGGGATGGTATGGTATGGTATCACTGGCAATATCCACTCCACCCAACTCCACGTCAAGGCGCGATTTTTGCGTCTTATTCGATCCTCATAAGTAGGGATAAAAAGTATTGACCTTATTAGACTTAGTCTCGGCGGCGGCAGCGGCGTGTCTCGCGAGGCTGCTCGTCACCGACTTGCCCTCCAGCTGCTGCTTCGCCATCTCTATTTCTTTCTTCTTCAACTCGAACACTACTTGGAAAAGGTCCCTCATTGCTATAACTACCTGAAAGTTTACCGAGATTTTTCTGTAAGACTTTTTCAAATTAATTTTTAACCACACTTTGTAAGCCAACGATCAAATAGCATAATATCATAAGCGCAATCATCAATTATACAGATAATCCTAGTTTTCCAATTTCATAGTGCGTCTCAGTGGCGCACATTGCCGAATTATGCTGAAGCTAATTGGAACGTGAACTTTGAACTTGTGAATTGTGAGTGCACGATTGTGTGAAACATTCAACGTTAAGCATTGTGCCGCATAATGCGCTGTAATTGGAAAACTGAATTTTCGTAATAATAGAATTTTTAAAATCGATTCAGTAGATCCCGAGTTTACCCCTTACAATTTAACAAACACACGAACTTCACTTCTTTATAATATTTGTATAGATTATCTGATGGTAGATGAAATAATTATTTTTATCTCAGCCAAGTTTCGGATAAAACATATTATTTATATTCTTATTACCTTCCCTATAATTTTTAGTCCTATTTGACCGGGCTAATATATTAACAGTTGTACAGCAGACAGCGATTTATTTATGAGATAATGAGTGAGATATTTGAACTGATCCGTTTTAATTGACAAAGTATTCTCAATTGAATGCTTCCTTTTTGTAAACAACTATATGTCATCGACTATCTGTAGGTATACCCTTGAAAGCCGACGACAACATTAGCCAAAAATCTATAGATACATAAAACATAAATATAGATAAAATTGGAGTATATAAAAATAGCCTTATACACAGTACATAAACCAAAATATCATTTAATAATTTTTGTCACGTCTGTCTGTCTGTATTGTAATTTCAACCTTCAAGAGTATAAATTAACGAGGGTTAAACCGCGGGACACGGGAATAATTTACTTTATTTTAGGGAAAATTATATGAGGAAAAATTTAAACATACATTACTTAAAAAACAATCTTGATAAAGGTCAAGCCGCTTTTAATATTCGCATAAAATAAACTAATGTAGCTATTTAATACCTATTTTTAACTACAAGTACATTATAATCGTAACTGGCATCAAAAAAATCATCTTAAATGACATTGATTAAATATATTCGCGTGACTAGATGTGTGAATTGATAGAACAAATTTAAAGTAAAACATTATTACAAGCCATATAAAACGACATGTTTTTAAAACGTCCCCTTTTACGTGTAGAGTATAGCCAATAGAACAAGTTGACGAACACGTTAATTAATTTCAAACATCTAACCAGTGATAGATTTTATGCTTCTGTTTATGACTTTTTATTTAAAGGCTACACTTCTCGCGAGTGACCATCAAATTTTAAAGTCGACTGTACCTGTTCACTACGTTGTCTGTTTGTAAATATCTTTATTAAAAAACGGGAGATAAAATTTGAATTTTATAAGATGTAGAAAGAAAAATGTATATGAAAAAGAAAAACAATGAAAAGTAAACATGAGGAAGACCGCGAGTAATCTCATTCTACAATACTTCCTGTTGACCTAGAACCACAAAATTTGGCAAGACTTTTAGTAACAAGTAAAATATATAGGAAAAATAAAATTACATTTACCTACTTACAGAATACATTAAACATAAAGGATTGACATACTGTCAACTTATATTTGCACAAATTTTGTACGAAACACGCAATATACGAGTTCACTTCGCACTTGGCCGGTTTTTAATTGTAGCAGGGGAGACTTGATAGTGTTTCCCTTATCGGCTTACTAACTCACTAACAGTACTTAATATATTGAAACCTTAAATAAACACATTAAAAGGGAAAGTTATATACAATATATCTATGGTCAAGTAGAAGCAATACCTACACCATTTTAGTATTTCATGAAAATTACAAAATAATTCAGCTAAGCTATCCTAGTGGCCTTTTTCCTATTTTTTTTCTAAAAAATCCTCATAGAATACCCACAGGCCTCGTGGAAACAATCATGGGTTACGTCGGACTTCTACCAAGTAACACCCCACTATATTCCGTCTGACCTATGTATAACTATGAAAATATATATAAACTAGCGAGCTGCCCCTGCTTTGCTCGCATATATTATACTTATAAACCTTCCTCTTCAATCGCTTTATCTATTTAAAAAACCGCATGACAATCTATTGCGTAGTTTTAAAGTTTTAAGCATACATAGGAATATAGGGACAGTGAAAGCGACTTTGTTTTGTAGTAAAGGTCGCGTCACGAATCTTTAGCGCTGAACGAAACCTGCGCAGAAGTAAAAAATAAGGTATCGAGTAAACGGCACGGCGCGCGGGGCGCATGATCGTCGGGTGCGCGAGAGTTGATTGGTTGTCCCAGTCGTGTTGTCTTTCTAGCAACAATACGTCAATTACGAGCGCGATTCTACCGATGCGCTGCTATTCTCGTCCAGCGCTAAACATAAGTGACGCAACCCATAAATGACGCGACCTATATGTAGTGATGAATAACTATACCTGACTAGCAGCTTTATCAGTCTTAATGCCGAAGAATCGGTGGCCCGTGTCCGGGGAGCCGAATATGTAGCCGAACGCTCTAGAATCCGTCATGTCTTGCGCGATGAACGAGATCTTGTGCACCGGGTGATGGTACAGGGAGTCCTGAAAATAATAGTGATACTTCATGACACTTTTGGACACAGTGCCATCTAGTCCCTTGCTGAGCAGAGCTTGTGTTGGGAACTATATAACGGATAAATTACAAACACTTCTGTTGTTAATACATACATTTAATACGTAGAAGCACGTCCGAATACTCATACGCAAAATAAATTTAAGCACGTCTTAAGACTCGTAATTTTGGCAGACTTGTAAGGCCGAAGACTTGAACCGTCAAATCGGACCGGTTTAAGTCGTACTTAAATTTAAGTTGCGTTTCAGTATTCAGGCATTAGACTCCAGGTGAATGAGTAGATAATTTTTCAAATAATAAACTAATACTTCTAGTTTCGGATAGAGTAGGTTAAATATATACTGTTTGATATCTCTATAGAAATATTTAATTAATTTTTCCAACGCTCAAGTAGTCCAGAAAAAGAGCACGTATCGATACTATAGATAAGTTTTCAGACATTAAAAAAAATGTGTTATTCAATTAGGCTACATATAGTAACACTTTTGAATCGTCATTGTGTTACTAAAACATTTACCACCGGTTCGAAAGGCTAAAGTATCTACAGAGAAGAACCGGCAAGAAACTTTGATAGTCGCTCTTTTTGAAATAAGAACATACAATTGTAAATATAAACAAAAAATCAACTACGAGCATTATAATATTTATACATGAAAAAGGCCACCGTCCCACGAGCGTTAAGAAATATCATTCCAAGGGTTTTTTCTAATTCGAGTATTGTCTGCAAGTTATTTAAGTGATTCTAACCAATTCTCACATACGCGCTTTATTCAATGCGAATTACTATTTCATACTATCATATAGTTGTATAGAAAAATTTCGCTCGCGTAGTTTTGATAGAGCACGTAGGTACTACAGATAATTAATTTTTCAGGCATTAAAAATATTTTTTAACCAATCGTACTACTGGTTACGCGATTTATTGCTATTTAAGCGGATTTGCAGCATCACCGAGAGCTAGGATCGTTCTTGGTCGGTTTTCTAGAATCTAGATGTTTACTTATTTACAACCAAATCACGTATTCAAAGCTCATTTACCGACTTATGATTTATTCATCTGTTTGCTGCGAGTTGGATTACTACTTGGGGCCAGTTACGTCGTTAGTCCATTATTTATTGACAAAGGTCGAGATGTATCACTGTGTAATTGCTATTGAACACGCGATTCTCATCATAGATCATACGGTACAAAGTAGCTAATTAAAAATTGATTGAAAAGAATGTATGACTTCTCATAACTACGTACAGACAACAAGTAAGAGAAATGTTAAACATCGTTGAACTAAGAATTCAGGAAGTCCAAACATTTATTTCTCAAATGGACTTCGCATTATTCTATACATTAGCAGAATTTATTTGACCCTTACCAACAATGAAGTCTTATTTCTAGTGACGGCTATATATTTACATTAAATACAAAGGCACTAAATTATCGTCTTTCATGATTTCAGAACTACAGGTCCATATTTCATAAACTTCAACATGTAAGTACTAGATAGTTTTGCTTGATGATAAATTGTTTAAAAGCGTTTAAAGTATTGGTTGCTGCAATAACCACCAAAGTTTGAAAAAAATATCGTCAAACATTATCGAGAATAAAACCTAGTACCATTCGTTTATAAAATAGCATGGTTAATATAAAACATAAAATTTTAAATGATAATTTTTGCCTTTTTTAACTAACGTATTTTTCGTGATTACAAATCGGTCACTTCAACCATACCCAAATCAACTACTTATCCACTATGGTGTTCAATTGCGCATTCTTTAGCACCACGTGTGACACAGCAATTCTACAGCGAAATTACTGGACTAACGAGTCTTAACATCCGATGATTCAAAGTGGGGAGCGTCGGTGTAGTGCACCCTGTCCGGAGTTGGGCTTTATAGCAAAGTTCCTGGTAGCACTGCATTGGCTATGGGCTGGCGTTACTCTTACCATCAGGATTGCGTCCAGCTCGTCTCTCCTCTTCATATTATAAAAAAAAAACACTAGAGAACCTTACAATGACCACTTACGCCAGTCTTATCGTCGCGCAACCGAAGCCCATCTATGGCCACGTGCACTTGTATCCTCTGCTTGTGCTCGCCGGCCGCCCGGATCGCCATCTTGAGGTCGGCCAGCGCCTCCTGACACATCCTGTCCCCCCGCGCCTCAGGTACTTCGAGAACGCCTATTAATTTGGCGCGAAAAGACACCCCCTCCCCCAGAAATCGACCCGGCTCGTTCTTGTCTGCGAGAGGAGCATAAAAAACTATAGGTTATATTATAAACATGTTCTCTGGCTTCAACATTGATGTACTGCTATTGTTATATGTAGCATGGTTTGATGTGGAAGCTTCATTAGTCACATGTTGAAAACTTACGCGGAATGTAGAATATTCTAGTAAATGTATCTACCAAATCGATAAACCTCAATTCTTAATTCAAACGTACCGTAATATTTAAATGTAGTTTTAATGACATGTATTTTTTGAGAACATTTCAAATATTTCTCTCCGCCTATATTTAAAAACTAAAGATGACGTAACAAATAAAAACTGTTTGCAATTATTTTTCAGCTGTTTGGTTGCGAAAAAAACGGGACAGCCCTTAATAAAATTGGGGCGACAGTCGGATGTTGAAACTTGGCACCGAAATGTAATATTATAACAAGAGGATGCTCGGCGATGGTGACAGTATTAATTATTTATTACTTTACCGTCTAGACTCTAAATTATATTAAAAAAAAATTAAACCCCTATATATTAAAATTTATACGAAATACTAATACTAATTTGATTTTTGTCATGCCTACACTACACGCTAATTATAAAATACTTTTTTTAGATACGTCACCTGCCAGTACGCAATTTATTTTACGTCAACATTTCAATAAAGTCATTTCTATGTAACTTTTTTTATGTTCAACTAACTAGACACTGGCCATAAATGGAACGTTCGGGAACAAAATAAAAGTGAGCCTTGTCCTATTTCGGTCCCTGTTTACGGTGTATCGTTCACGGTTTAATTGAATTTCCTCTTTTAAAATTTAATCTCCTATGCGTTGGTGTAAGTGGATTCTATTTTTCTTTATTTGAATTAGTGACGTGATAATATACTAACGTTCATACTATTTGAAGAGTGAGCATTAGTTATATACATCGATGTATTTGTTTGTATAATCTTCTCATTCAAAACATTTACAATGTTCTACTATTAATATTGCATTCTGATTCAAATGATTTATTTATACCGCTAATAACGCTTATATTAAATACTCATAATACAATAAATAGTAGAAACAAAAACTATTAATAGTAGTTTTGCAAAATTTTCAATTGTCATATCTTCTAAATTATTTTTTAGGGTATACTGTATATTAATGTTGCTATTAACAAATTTTTCGCGTTCTGATATCATGACTTTATGCAATAGCACATCGAATCATACTTTAATATAAGGAATATTTGATTCCCATATCAATCATAACTAATCTTATCAGGCTGTCGAAAACTGACGGATTACTATCAGAGGTTAAACCGTGACTGAACTAAGAAAAACATTTATTAATACGATACTATTTCTTATATGCCCACATATACTTTACATTAAAGAGTACCAATTATAAAGTAGTAAAATTGTAGAGGTCATCTTTGGGGCTGTATCCACTGGACTTATTTAGGCAATTCCTTAAATAGCAGACCCACATTATTTGTGTGTATTATACGTTTTATACTAAGGTTTATGCTAGTAAAACTAAGAGACAGCTTGTTGTAGCATTACGATTTATTACGTTCATACAAAATTTCATCGAAGAGGTTTCAATTTAAAACAAATCGTTCTCAGAAAATTGTCGGATTTACCGCGAAAACGACGTCACAGATTCCAATTTATTCTCTTTAAATTGTGCTTTATTTATGACATTTACTAGACGTAATATGATGAAATCGTAAAAATCCTGTCAAGGTGTAGTGGGAAGAAATAGTATGCAGTCTCATTAACTCGGGTTTTTGTAACCGTTTGTTTATGATGAATTCTTGACGGGTGACCATCATGGCCATTCTTATCTCTTTGTTCAACGCAGTGTGAACGACCCCGGAAAACATTGAAATATTCGAAATAGTGTTATCGTACATGCACATTTATATACATCGCCACTGTCAATGCTAAATATCTGATAGTGAGGTATATAAATAAAAGCGTAGTTCAACAACTTCGAGGAAGCGATAAGATACAGTAAGTATACTAATAGAATTAAAAACTAACTACATGACAATAAGTGCTACAAAGGTTTAAAGTTTAGTTACTATATATAATGACACGTGTTTTCAATTAATAGTATGTATATGGGAACATGATCGTATGAGCTGTTGAGTTTGATTGAGAATCGCTTTAATAAGCGCTCCAGTTATAATTAGAAATAGGGGAGCATCTAGTGAAGGGGAGTGGAAGTAACGTGTTATAAGCGTGAGGTGCAAAATGAGCGCGTACTCACCAAACTGCCGCAGGAGATGCTGGAAATGACACACCTGCATTATTCCGTACAAAGTGACTAAAGTAACAACTCCCCCCGCCGCGCCTCGCACCGCCTGGACCCACCCTCTGTTCAAAACCAGGGTTCACTAATTATGATATGGGACTAGCTCACAGCACGGGTGACTCGACACAATCAGTAAGGTGAATGTCACAGCCGAACCATGCAAAGATAAAAATACGCAAAATATACAAATCACAAAGCCGGGATGCGTTAATGTGTGACACTTAGCTCTATCTAAACACCGCACTCGTCATGTAGGTATAATACCGTGATAAGCCTTTCGAGCAACAGCAAAAACTCACATTTGCAAGGGCTGGTTTTCTTACGAAGGGTTTGCATTGGAAAGTCAGTCGGTAACTTGTGATTAAACATCGGGATCTCGACCTTTCGGTATCACTGAAATGCAAATACACTAGGCGTTCACTAGGCACGGTCGCGGCGTATGCATCCGAGTCACATTGACTGAAATCACTCAGTTGCAGTACGCGAGTAGGAGAGGTTTATTGATTTTTGCGGTGCCATCTCGGCCGGTGTGCGGTGTAGGAACTCCGTTGCGGGGACTTCGTTAATATATACTTTTAATGATTTAGATCGCGGCGTATGGGATAATTTGTGTATTAGAGTTGTAGAGCATATTTTGGGGTAGTAGTGCGGCCGATTCGGGCTTCGCTCCGCACATGGATGGCCGACACGCACATTGGCGCGCACGCCCGTCGGTGTGAGGGGTGCGCACACACGCGCACGCCGGCCTTTGATCAATATTCGCCCCCTAACACCACTTTGTACAATGTTCAAGCCTCACAATGAAACTGTTACATGACGACTTTAAGGCTCTCCACTCGCGATTTTATCGCATATGAATGTTTTGGTCTAAATATTTTTATTATTAATTATTATTAATTGTTTATTAATAAATTTCATATAACATCAAAATACTGATATTTATAAAAGAAATATTTAGTTTAAACTTATTAAATCAATACTTTTGCTTCTAGGTACTTATTCTTAATAAAAATAAAAAAAAACAATGTCAATTAATGTCATGACAGAAAGAAAAAAAATAATACCATAATGTAGAGTATAGAAAATATTTATTTTTATCAATTTATAAGATTTGTTTTTAACATGACATCAACTGGAACATATTTATCAACCTTTTTACTTTCAAAAGCTTAGAAGAAATACATTTCATAATTATCAATCATGTCTATATGAATAACCTAATTTTTTTTTAATGTGTAAAGAATGCTAAATACATAGGTATGAGATAATCAAACTCTTTGAATAGATTTTATTTTCTATAATAAAATAAACTTTTATAAATAATAATTTTTCAAGATAAGTTAATAACCAAATTTCATAGGCCTATTATAAAAGTTAATAAACCATTTAAATAATATATTGTAATATCGACAGCAATTTTGTTTACTTAAACCATTATATTTCATACATTTTTAAAAATACAAAATCTTTATGTGATCTTTAACAAGTAATTCACCAAATTAGAATATTCAGGTTTTTGTGAGATATCAATAAGCAAAAAATGTATTGCCCTTGTAGTCAAATTTTTCTGTTAGCATGCTAAATACCCTGCCAAGGTTCAATATCTGAATAAGGTTAGAAATTAAATGCACGTAGAGCATATTATCTGTAGAAAAAAAATGAAATAAACTCTTATTCAAACATACGCAGAAATTAGGTACTTACATTTAGGCGTCGTCATAACGAAGAAAACTCAAGACATCCGTATTCTTATTTGTTTAATAATATAAATGAGTAATGACCAAATACTTTAAATCAAGTTCTTGTTTACTGACTAGATGTTACAACTAACAAAGAAACTTCACAGTAATAATGTATACCGGTCTCCGTAAATTTCCAGTTTTCATGTATGTTTTTAACGAGAATTCAACAAGCAATTATCGGAGAGACAAAACATTGTTGACGCCGATTATTGTAAATAATCAATTGCATTTAAATTTCTGCTTCTTACAAGTTGAAACTTTGAGTTTTGACGTACGTCAAAAATCAAGTTTGAAAAATTCCACAGATACTTAATTTAAAATATGTTATATCATATTTTATCTATATAAGACCATGTACATACAATATATGTTAAAAGAAAACTAAGGCTTTGTAAGATAATTAATAATGATATTCAAGGGGTTCTGGATGAGTAATCTTTAGATACCAAAGACTATGTAAATATAATAATGTAACTTAGAGCGTAATCCACCGATACAATAATGAATTGATTCGTTTTCACTTCACTTCACTTTTATAGATTAATGAAAGAGAGAAAAAAAGTATTTAACACTGTAATTTGCGTTGAGATTTCGTATCGTTTTGATTTTGAGTGTAAGACAGAAAAGCTGCGGGAGATTCATTGGAAACAATAATTTAAAAAACATTAATAAAAATATGACATAGGCGTACTGAAACTAAAATTACCGCCCATTTTTGTGACGGCACCCTACATTTTTATTGAATTTGTTATTTCTTTTCCCACGATATCTTTGGCGTAGTCTTGGCTGCTCTTCGGTTTTCTCATGATCTTCGTATAGAGCTAGCTTTGGTTCATTCGAGTATAGCTCGTCGTACCCAATAACAATAGGTGGAAGTATCACAAGTTTTGCTTCCCTTTGGTTTATGAGTTTTTCAAACGCCTATAAAATTTTAAGTTAATACACAAAATATTAAAAAAGATATTCGCGATTTTAAATATTAAAAGTATAACCTCAATTATTTGTGTTTGCCAGCACCAAATAAGAACGATACTTATTGAAGTAAAATACATAATATTCTACTCTGAACTAACCAATTTTTTATCCAATTTATATTTACGACCTGAGCTATATAGTAAAACACAATGCGATAAATCGATATTTATTTCTCTTTACATATTTTATGAATATATTTATTAACTATTTACGTACATCTACAGGCTGTTATTAACGTAATAATAATAAAGACTGTTTTAATTTTAAACTTCATCAGCAGAAAAATCATAATCTTCTGTAGAATTTGGTGGTGGCATTGCAGTTGGTGATATTTGCGCACAGTCAAATAATTCAGATGATTCGACACCAGCCTCTCGTAGTAATGACATGAAGAGCGCCAACAAACCAGCCAACTGAAAAAAAAACAAAAGAATAATAATAACGAGTTTCTTTGTTCAAATCTGAAAATAATTGATTAATTTATGTAATTTAAGATGTAAAGTAGGTTAAATGCTACTTAATGTTTCAAATTTCACCATCAAAAAAGGTAGATTTTTTTCTAGAGTACGAATTTACCATAGACTACTTCATATGCTACTAATAAAAATACCTGAACATTATTTTCTCGTTGCAATAGCTTAGTTGTTGTCACGGCTTCAGTTACAGCTTCATTCATACGGCCGACTCTTGCGTGTCTTGCAGCTAAGTTCAATCTTAAAAGAACATCTTCAGGGTCTAACGCGACCGCCCGGGAAAATGCCGCATCTGCTCTTGAATCGTCGAGACGTTCTAACGCAATTGCTATTAGTAGTACCTATAATGATATCAGAGTTTCAAGGATAGTTTCATACTTATCTATACTTATATCAGACAAATAACTTACTAATTAAATGGAAGCAAGGGGTTAATTAAATGTCACTAATCCCGCGTAAAGTAATGATACGCGTCATATTACGTCATTTGACAGTACAATTCCACATTGAGTGAATTTGATCTTTTAGTCTAAAATGTATTAAAAAATAAGAATATAGTTTACGGTATAAGGGTGTGACTGTAAAGCAGCAGCTGCAGCAAGTCTGTACAGTGCTGAAGCTGGTCTCTTGCAGATAAGAAGCACGAAGCCAAGATCGTGCGACGCGCGCGCGCTCAGAGGAGCCGTCCATACTGCACGTTGTAGGCATGTTAGTGCCTAGAAAGAAATCCAATTCGTTATCCTAAACAAAGGAAAGTAAGAAGTCCTGATAAGTTGACGTATTAATTGTCACCCGTTTCTAATAGAGGTGGAGCCCAAGTGACTTTATAGTTTAAGAAGTTCCAAGATTGGTCGATGTTTATCACGGATAAAATAAGGGACGTCAGGCAGGAAATGACAGAAGCCATGTTATTTCCTCCGCGTAAAGCGCGTCACCTCATTCCATTTTATAAGTCATTTAAACATAGAGGGATTTATATTCTACATACAAAACAATTATATCCATCAAACAACTGTATCATAAGTAATATTGCCAGGAAAAGCTAGAATAGGTACATATCTATAGTGGACCAGTGGAGCGTCGCAATAAACACCTTCTTGAATACAACTTACGGCTACATATTTCTTCTTCGACAACAAAGCTAGACCAAGGTTGGAGTGTGCGGCTACACAATCAGGATGAGCTGTCAACGCTGCTTTGAGTCTAGCTAATGCAGCATCCACGTCTCTGTGCTGGAGCATCATGGCAGCCAGGGCGAGGGCGGCGGCGTGCTGGGTGGGTTGCTGGGATAGAGCTTCGCCCAGTAGTTGGAAGGCTCGACGTGGGTCACCAGCTCTAAGGCGTAACGCTCCAGCCGCAGCTAACGTATCAGCACCGCAAGCATTGGAACTGAAATTGTACCAGGAAATCATAAAACCGCGTAGATTCGGGAGCAATGGCAAAATCATAAAAAAACTTTTATAGTCGTGGTTAGTAAATTTGTTTACATCTACGTTTTTTATTAGTTTTTGTAAATAAATAATAATTACGCTAAGGCATCTTCGTAAGCCGTTAATGCTGCATCAAAATTTCCAGATTCAAGAAGCAATTTAGCAAGTAGGGATCCAGCTTTCTCCCCTCCACCAGCTTGGACAGCTGATCTTGCCCATTCAACGCCATGTTCAATGTCATTAAGCTTTTGGGCGCATTCCGCTAAAATATACAGAGCTTAGTTTTATTTATTTCTCGAAAACTACTTTTATTTTTAACTATCGGTCAATCAGACTTCACACTTTAGTGAACATCATAAGTCATAACCCTTTTTTGTATCAAATTTAATTGAAGTTTTATAGTGATCTAGACAAACATTAATGATGTTTCATACCAAGAGGAGAATAGATTTCAGGATCGGGATATTTTGATAATTTATCAGCTTCTAGATACGCTTCATATGATAGCTGATAGCGCGTCTGCCGGAACCTATACAAAACCAAACTTATAGTTAGTCGACAGATTAGTTCTAATTTATATGATCCGAAAATAATAATTAATCTAAGTACTCACAGACATTTTGCAACCTGTTTCAATGGCTCAGGATCTTGCGGCTGAAGTTTTAAGCAACTATGAAACAGATCCAAAGCATCTTGAAGGCGACCAGTATCCGCTAAAATTAAACCCTAAAAGAAAGCTTTTCAATTATAGTAATGAGATATTACACTAGAAATTAAATTGTTTGCAACCGACTTTAATAAAGGAGGAGCTTTTCAATTTAACTTAATTTTTGTTGTAAACTTATAAAAATAGAGAAACCTTATAATAGTAAGCACATCTATGTGTATTATTATTGTCTTTTTGGAGTTTGTCCACTAAGCTTATACATAAGTTATGCTCCCCTCTAACATATCTTGCATGCAGAAGCCAGTTACGAGACCCTAATGTAAAAACTGTAAAAAACATATTTTGTAGGTCAGACAAAATTTAAAGGTCGGTTTATATTAAATTTAAAACCTATTTTTGCCGAGTAAAAACCTTCTTTAACGGTGTCGTTCATTGTCAACTTGTTTCTTGTAATTTTCTATTACATTTTTTTAATTTTTATAAAAGGTGCAAATGGAAATGCACATATTACACGTAGAATACGAAGTATTTGTTTTCATCAATTTATTGTCATGGTTACTACCTTAAATTATTAATTAAATTTAACCAACTATGCATCTAACGCAAATCGCAATGTAATACGTAAAAATTGTGAAAAATAAATTAAAAAATAATATGTTTATATAGTTGTACACATTAAATTTTAAATAATTGACGTTTAAAAACAAAAAAATGTAAAATGAATAATTTCTAAACGTAGCACCACTATCTAAACATGACAAATCAAAATTGACAAGAGAATGATAACAGATGATTTCGTCAACACACATCACAAAACGTACAAAAACATTATTTTTAATGATACTAAGTTAATTTAAAAACATAAATCAAATTATGGAGGATATAGCGCGCCTAGCTGTTGTTGAACAAAGTGTAAGAGACTTCGATAAATTCAGTTTAATTTTACACGAACTTCTTGAAATCATCGACACTATTTTAGAAAATCCTCACGATAATAATGTAAGAATTATAAAAGCAGAGTTATTAAAAAATGTGATAAACTATAACGAGTTAAGTGAATATCTGCAATACGTTGGATTCCAATGGGTAAGTGAAAAAAATAATAAAATTCTTCTTTTCATAGTCACAAGTCTAATGAGCTATATTTTTTAAAATTAAGTTTATAGTTCGATTTTTATATTAGAATTGAAATAAGAAATATATTCTATACCACATCCATTATTATATGCTCTGACTTATAGGGAGTTGTTGCTTTTGGTTATGACTTATATTTTTTTTGTTATCTTTATTCATTAACTCCTAAGCACTAAATCTAGACTTCATTTACTTTCACTAAATAGACAAATTCCTTTAATATATATTATGGAAGTTCGTTGTATCATAATGTTATTTCAGATTTCCAATGACCTAGTATTTCCTAAAGAACAATCATTAAATAAGCTTCGAATTGCCAAGGTGGCTATAAAAAACAAAATAAGTATTTGCTGCGGACAGAAGAACATAAAACAGATTACGACAATTAAGGCTAAGGCACCAGTTTCAAAATATACATATAAACCTGTCTATGTTTTGGTAAGTATCTTTATTATTAATTTATTAATTGATACAAAAACTTAATAGATGATATAGGAAGTGGGGGACTTGTATTTAGGTATAGTATGCGTCATTTATGTTTAGCGCTGGACGAGAATAGCTGCGCATCGGTAGAATCGCGCTCGTAATTGACGTATTGGTGCGAGAAAGACAACACGACTAGGACAACCAATCAACGCTCGCGCACCCGACGATCACGCGCGCCGCGCCGTTACCTCGATACCTTATTTTTGACTTCTGCGCAGGTTTCGTTCAGCGCTAAAGATTCATGACGCGACCTATACCCACTTTTCTCCTTAACCAAAGCCCATCCCATAGTCCTTTATATCATAAATCCTTTCTTTGCCCATTTTTTTAAAGCTAGCAAAACTTAGCCTGTCAATTGTCTGTAGGCAAAAGTGGTCACTTATTATCAGGCAAACCTTAACTTCCCAAAACAAATAAAACAACAGTCATATTACTATAATAGTAATTATTAAATTATTTTTACAGAACACTTCAAATACACTTTTATCAAAAATTCAAAGTCTGTTTAACTGGATTTTGTGTTATGAAAATGAAGAACTACAAGAGTTAGCACGAAAACAAATGCCTATTACTACTTTAGAGTTAAGAGCGTTGGAACGAATGAGAGAACATCAAAAGAAAATTAAAAGTGGTATGTATTTTTGTTTATAAGGTCAATTATATTAAAACGTGTGCTTGTTTGTTTAGTGTATATTTTTTTGTCTTCAAAAGACAGGCTGAAAGGTTTAGGATCTTATTTATAATACATATTATTAAGGATTTTATGATTATAACTAATTTAAAAACTAAAATCTAAATTATGAGAATTTTTCTGTCTAAGTTGTCTTCTCAAATTGTTATACATAATAATTAAACTCTACACTTAAATAATGTATAAAAGTAGTGCTTGTGAGATCTTATTGTTAAAGGATGTTACTTTGGAAACACCAACCCAATTGTAAATATTTTTTTATAAATAGATATTACATTAACCATAAATTTAATATATTTTAATGTGTTAAATAAAAAAAGCACACATAAATTGATTTCTTATTCATACTAAATATATTCTTGTTTATTTCATATGGCAACTTAATTTTATTTGTTACAGGCGATACTAAGGAGCAGGATTTACCATATGACAAAGCTCTTCTAATGGAATTAGTTGCATGGTTTAAATACGAGTACTTTTCATGGGTGAATTCTCCGTCATGCAATTTTTGTGATGGTTCTACAAACTTGGTACATACAACTTCTATGAGGACAGAAACAGAGACATGTAATGTGGAGGTAATTGTTTTAAGAAGATTTAATTAGAGCTATAGAGAACTCACGAGAATTCTTGAAATGTGAAAATGAGGGCAGTTGTTAGTGAAATTTTAAATTTGTGAAGTTTAAGAAAGGTTTAAATAATTCGGAACCATATATTAAAACTGACTTTATGGGTATGGCTATTATTACAAAGAAATTTTACCCTAAAATGAATACCTATACCCCATAGGGTTAAGAGGAATTTGCTGGAAGAGGCCTGTAGGAGGCACAATTGTAACTTGCTATAGTTTGATTGTTAATAATTATTGTTTCGATAATATTTAAGGAATTGGTTCTCAAACATGTACTTGCATCATTTTTGCTACTTTGTTCATTGAGATTATTGATTTAATAAGAGTTGGATTTTATGTTTTGTGTGGGTTCTATAACAAGACGTACACTAGTACAATGTGGAGGCATATTACTGAAAAAAAAAACAATTTTATATAATTTGTTGTGTTGTGTCATTGTAACTTTTTAAATAAGAACTGAATACAGGTATACAAATGCAGCGAGTGTGGTGGGGAGACTCGCTTCCCGCGGTACAACGACGCGCGCGCGCTGCTGCGCAGCCGGCGCGGGCGCTGCGGCGAGTGGGCCAACTGCTTCGCGCTGTTCTGCCGCAGTCTACGATACGACACGCGCTACGTGTATGACGTCACCGACCACGTGTGGTGCGAGGTACGTGTGTGTGCGTATGTGTATGTGTGTTGTGTGTGTGTATGAGCGGTTTTATGATATTATGGATATATAAATCGTGTAAATTATAGTGCAAAGCAAATGTAAACAAATAAGTTTGTACTTAAATTGTGAATAGGAGTTGTAATAATTTTAGGAATGTTAAGGTGGGACAAAAATGGCACAAAAATTCGGGAAATACTAACCTTATATGGCCTTATAGCCTTATTGGCCCAGTATGAATGTTACATGGCAATTTTGATCACAAAAAAAAATTGAAGAAATTTGGGTTGAAAATTTTGGATTTTTTGTATGGTAGACACTAGACAGACAGTCATTGACGAATTTTTATTTTAAACTTGTAAAGCAAATAATAATGTTCAATTATATTGGTACCAGGTATTCGACTACGAGACAAACTCGTGGTGTCACGTGGACCCGTGCGAGGCGGCGGTGGGCACTCCACTGATGTATGCCCACGGCTGGGGCAAGAAACTCTCCTATGTCATAGCTGTGTCAGCTGACGACGTACAAGATGTTACCTGGCGATATACTATGAATCATAAGGAGGTAAGTTTTATGGCCTATATATTAACTTATATAAAACAATAAAATTTGTAACATTACAGAGGATGATTACAGAATTCGTCAAAACACTTAAGTTAAAGTACTAATTCTAATCAATGTTGAATGTTCTAATCAATCCATTCGATCATTAAAGCATGGCATTTATATTGATTTATATAAAACAATAAAATTTGTGACATTATAGAGGATGATTTCAGGTTTCGCCAAACCACTCATCCGTTAAAGTACCAATTTGCTCAATATCTTATCTGCCCAATCACCTATCTGTCCAAATTTTAATTAGGTTAACCAATCATTTACCCTTCCATTTAATCATTAACACCGACAACAATTCAATCGCTGTAGTCCTTATCCACCAACGCCTGAATCGTTCAAGTCCTTAACCGCCAATGCCTCAATCGCTCAAGTCCTTATTCCTCCAATAAATCAATCGTTCAAGTCCTTATCCGACAACAACTCAATCATTCAATTCCTTATCCGTCAACCACTCAATCGTTTAAATCCTTATTCGCCAAACTAGCCATTCAGTAAAGTGAAAGAGCTAAACGTAAGAAAAGTAAACTACTTTAATAATCTCATTAGGTACATAAAAACACTTGGACACACTATACAAATAGAAATAGCTAAATGGAATTCTAGGTGCGATCGCGAAGGAAGCAGTGCTCAGAAGAAGAATTAGTATCGTCTTTACTAATGCTTCGCCAACATCGACAGGCGCAAGTTTCTTTGTCGAGAAGAAACTATTTAGCTGCAAGAACTTTGAGGGAACTTGTAGAGCTTATGGTGGAAAGGTATTGTACATACAACATACAACTTATTGAAACTAGGTTTATCAGTGAAAAATTTTTTTGAATGTCGGTATAGACTAGCCGTATAAATAGTTACTTTTTATTAGTAAAAGTCAACAATGTATATACTGAAAAAGATAAAATAGAATAAGATGATAGCTGTGCTGAAGTTATTTTGAAAATTGTTTTACCACAATATGCCAATATTTGTAATTTTAATCATTTAAAAATAATTGGGATATGTTTATATAAAATGGCCTGACTATGCTCTAGTCTTTAAATTTATCACGAATAGACGTAGTGTAGAGATTTATTTTTCAGGAAACCGAGTGATTACGAATCACAAGGCCGGATATCCGGTTCAAAGGAATGGCGGACGCAACGCGGGGAGATAGGGCAACAAACCGGTTATACGTTCCAATTCTGTGAACCGGGCGATATTTGTATCCGTTATTACTGTAGTCCGGATAAATACCGGATAAGTTGTAATGGACAAGAGCAGAGCATAGACACGTGGAGCGCGGGCGTCTTCAAGTGCAAGAACATGTTCAGGAAGATAGAAAAAGATTGGAAACAAGTTTATTTGGCGCGTGAAGGTACTTTAATAAATTCAAATATCTATAATAAACTAGGCAAGATATGGTAACTTTCATCGTCATGGTATTACAAAACATTTACCACCGTTTCGGAAGGTAGTTTCTACAGAGAGAAATCGACAAGAAACTCTGATAGATGCTTCTTTTAAAATTAAAATATAGAATTGTAATTACTAATTAATATACTAAACAAAAAAAGATTAGACGTTTCATTCATGGTGTACCGGAGGCCATTTTTTAAACGTAATAAATTTTTTTCGGTGTAGTCTTAGATATTTTGATGCAAAGTTAAACTAATTAACTGTTTTTTACCAAGATTTCCTTTAATTATTTTACAATCGGTATCTACAAATCCATATCTAGGTCGATAAAAGTAATTCATATCGTAATGGTACGAGTTATAATGAGCCGCAATTTATTTTTAGAAGGTGAATCATTTGGAAGTATATCGTGGAAGTTATCAGTCGCAGAAGGATTCGATTTTACGTCACTTAACATTCGACTAATATCGGCGGTTTATGAGACTGGCAACATTAACTGGCAACTGCAGTTCGATGACAAACCTCCTTTTGATGCCAAATTGGGAGGTACATCATTATTATTATATAGTATAACACAAAGTCGCTTTCTTCTGTCTGTCCATATGTATACTTTAATCTTAAACTACGCTATAGATTTTCTTGCAGTTTTTTTATCAGATAGAATGATTTAAGAGGAAGGTTTATGTGTATAGTACATACATAATATAGACATGCGAAGCCGGGGCTGGTGGTTAATAATATTATAAACAAAGTAGGTATTTCTAAACCATTCATTCGTCTTATACAAATGAGCGAATGATTACTGCAAAATGCAGTTATTATTTAATTTAGAGACTCTTAATAAGACAAACCTTATAAAGAGTTAAAGTTTATAGGGGTAAGCTCTGGAATCTATTTATATTATGGATGTATATTTTAGAAACCATTACTTGTGTCTAATATTACCTGAACAAAGATGAGAACGCAACATATATGCAATTACGTCTTCAAAATAACCATTTTTTTTAAGTTTTATCCAATGTTTAATTCAGAAATAGTTGTATAAAGGGTCTTTAAACATTTTTTCAGAAACAGATACGGAATTTGTAAGGCGATTTTCGTCAGTGGTTCTAACAGCGCAATTAGTTGGCGGTAAAGGGGATACGGCATGGCAACACGCACAGCTGTTCAGACAATCGCTCGATTCCAAAGCCAGCGCGTTCGAAATACGCGCGAACATCCATAAAACATAGACGAAGACAGATTCACTAATATAAAATGATCATCGAGTAATTAATAAAACTGTTATATGTTTTCCTTCTTTTATTTTCAACCGACTTCAAAAAAAGGAGGAGGTTCTCAATTCGACCCGTATGTTTTTTTCTGTTTGTAACGCGATAACTCCGCCAATTATGAACCGATTTGAACAAATCTCTTTTCGGCGTATAGGTACCTCAAGGGTGGTCTCATTTAAATTTAATAATAGAAAAAACAACCCCCAAGGGTGGAATATTGGGGATGAACTTTTTTATACTTATATATATCTCCGCTGATTATGAACCAATTTGAACGATTAATTTTTTGTTGAATAGGTATAATCATGATTTTTTTTAAGCTAATTATGTATGTAAGTACTCATTAAACGACTACTCTTTGTAATATGATGGATCCGTATAGAATTATGTTGAGAAAAGAGAAAAAAACATAATTTAAGGTTGTAGAAGAAAAGTAATAATCCTAGTTTTTCAATTATAGGATTATTCCGCATTATGCGTGAAAGACTTATAACACCCCGTCGTTTTTGCGTCGGGGGTTGAAAAATGAACAAATAAAAAATACTAAATGACCATAGCAGGCTAAGCTCTTCTTACTTTTGGAGTCTTGTTAGAATAAAACAGATGCTACCAATTATTGGTATATATTCTTCGTCGTCTGCGAAAATAACAATCCAGATTCACATATTTTACAGATAGACATATCGTCGCTGCGCGTTCAAAACCGCGTAAGAGCACTTTGTGAATACCGCGTAACAGCAAAACGCGCAAAATTGAGATATCGTGCTAGCCCATTCAAATCGTTTATTGGCTTATACTAGACTTAACGCAATTTGAATTATCCAATCAGAAACGTCTGTAGTGCCATCAAAACAATACCGCGGAACAGTAGCCGGTCTGAATGTGGAAGCAAGTGCGCGTATTTACTATAGCTACTACTTAAAAATATAGCGCCATTAGTGTGTGCTCCCGTAAATATTATTTTACGGTGATTAAACACAATGTAAGTGTTGTACTATAAAAATTAAACAGTAGTACAAAACCAACACCTTTATAAGCTTTGTCTGAAAAACAAAAATTAACACCGGAGATACCTTTGACTAAGAATAATTTAACATCCGAGTTTACGACAATTTTGGACCCTAATTTAGTAATTTATCAGATGAATAGTACTTTAAACATATTGAACGAAAATCTTAGCTAGAGCTGAAAAACATTCAGACCGACATACAAAGAATTGGCAAAGATATGAATCATACATGCATTAACAGCAGATCTTCAGGCAGTCAAACTATGTCCTTTCCTCGATGCCAGTGCACTTTACCTATTCTGATTAGTGTCTTGGCACTAATTAAGAAATGTGTCACTGTTTTGATAAGACGCGTGTTTTTCGTAGACTAAGTAAGTAAATTACTAGATAACGATTGCAAGGACGTTGATATATTTTCAAATGTTGGTACATTACAGAATAGAAATAACGTTGTATCCAATGCCTTATTACATTTGGCTATGGCTAGGAATATACTACTAACTCAGAAGTCCAAGGAAAAAGGTCACGCAGGTAGAAGTGCATTCAGTCCTCTCTGTGATAGAGAGGAAGTAAAAAATGGGGAAATATTTTTACCCTCACAATAATTACCAAGGAAAACAGAAAAGTACCAAATCCTTATGAAGTTATTCAAACTGATTATGTTTATAAAGATTATAGTTATATATTATATATAGTTAACTTTTTAAAGACATTGATTTTAAAGATTAACTGATTTATGATTCAATAAGACTTGGCTGAGGAGTGGGTGATTATTGTGTTATTGATATAAAAGCACTGAGATATAATCGAAATGGCACGAAATAATATAAACTCCGCTTTTTGGATAATTTTATACCCCTTGCATCTTCCTTGATGAATATTTTGATCTCTGATATGAGAAGTCTGAACTCTTATAATAAGATCTCTATTAAAAGTTATGAATAGGTATCCTTATGTAAATAAATAAGGAATATTGTGCAACTGTAAATGAATGAATGAACCAACAAGGTTAAATACAATATAAGGTTACATCACTGCAGATGTAGAATGGGCTATCTTATCGCTAAGAATGATCTCTTCCAGACAGCCTTTAAAACAACTTCGATACTAATATTTAAATATTTTTTGTTAGATTCTATTGTAAAAAAATATAAAAAATTTGATTTTTTTTTATTAACAAATACAACTTTTAACTAAATTGTTATATTACAAAACCGCGCCTACTCTTAATAAAGGTCTACTTTTTCTGTAATTAGTTAAAACAAAACCGCGTAAGTGACTTTACACAAAATCTAAGCTATTTTCGGCCAAATTT
>DWAJ01000931.1:0-26464 GCA_018238005.1 Eurema mandarina
CCGACACAAGGGCCAAGAGTGGCAGAGGGTTTTAGTGGGTATTCCTGGCCGTGCGGCGCGACTAGCGTGCCGCACAACACCTCCATCTGGCCATGGCGAGTCCCACATAACCCGTCGCACTTTACCATCAGCCACGCGACGGGTATGCCTAAAAGCATTTCCCTCTATAAAAAAAAAAAAAAGGTTAGGTTAGGTTAGGTTAGGTTAGTACTTACTATTTATTGTAATAGATCACTTTTCCTCATATTTAGCCATGCTGCCTACCTATAAGTCGTTTTAAAGGTTTAAATAATAAAATCTATTTATAAAAATATATTTCTTATAAAGCTTTAAGAACGCTTTGAATCTAAAGCGACGTGGGCTATTCATTTTGGTTACCTTAAGGGTGGGTGGCATTGGTGGCAAGTTGAGCGGATTATAACAAGTGGCAGTACTAACTGTCACGGGCAGACTTGGCCACGCCACGCCTCACGGCTTAATCGCCAAAGTTTTCCCTACGATTGGACTTTTTGTGGAATTGCGGCCGTTGTGTGCTGGAAACGCTAATTTATTCGCCGCCGAGTGAATCGAGAAAGAGCACTCCGCTTATTCCCGATTCCTATTACGTATTCAGGACATCGTTTAATTGAGTGGGTTTGGTATCCTAGCATAGAATTGTAAATTTTATAGCACCATCAATATTAAATAGATTGGCAATTAATATTAAGTAGTATTATTTTTGGATACTAATTGGGTGTTAGACGTCTAGTTGTCTAGACTGGTCTTATTAAAAAAGAAATAAAATTATTTTATATTTATCCGATTAGGTTTAATCTATTCCAATTATCCAGTCTATAAATACTATAAGACCTGAGTTAAAAAGGAAAAAAGAAAAGAATTTGGTTAAATAATCAAATTAAATTATTTTTGTCAAAATGATAAATTTATATCTGGCATTCCTCTATGTATACATATGTGATCAATCTTATTATTAGCAAGCTGTACCCTGCGGTTTTATCCGCGTAGTTTCTGTTCACAAAATTTCAACTAAATCGGTCCAGCTATTTTTGCGAGAAAAAATAACAAACACACATCCATACATACATTCTCACAAACTTACATTTATTTATAATATTAGTAGGATAGGATTTTAAATTCGAATGATTCAATCATTCTAAATCAAAATCGTTTCATAAACGATAAATTTATGTCGGAAAAAACATAAAAAAACACATACGATGGTATTGAGAAACTTCCTCCTTTTTTTCAAGTGGGTTAAAAATGAGTTTAGATTACGCAAACAAAATAAAACGTTATTTTGTAATACACAATATTTCTACAATTAAAATATTTTGAACTAGGTTTACCACCACTTCTGAGAACGGAAGTTTTTCAATTTTATTATACTCTGAACGCATTGTATGGCTGTTGCCAGGATCATTTGAAAAGTTGTTTAACATGTGTTCGCCTGCCCTCTGTTAAAAATAAATTAAATTACATCAAAGGATAAAACAGTACGAGTCATTAATGTTTCGTATTTTACATAGATGGCGCTTATATTAATTTTTACATAGCATATAATGTTGATAAAAACGCCATCTATTTTTTTAACCTAGAAACACTCCTTTCATACCTACAAGTTGTATCCCATAGTTCACGCTTTATTTTATAGGTGGCGCTTTTTACAAAAAACATTTTTCCAATAGATGTCGCTACTTGCAACTATCGTTAGTTCGCTATTTGACAAATTATATGTCTACCTACACACAGAATATTGTTAATTAAAGGAGGTAATACATTGCTTTATATAAATAAAAATAAGATTCAAAAATCTATACAAATTTCATATTAACTCTGAACAAAGTAAAATATAGGTAATAGATAAACTATAGCTTTTTGCATGTTACTGGTGATAATGTTTCGACTTGTTCTGTATTTTTTAACGCTTCTTGTAACATATTAGGTTTAGATTAGAACTAATCTACAGCTTGAATAATTTTTAGGGTTCTGAATTTCACGTTTAATTTCATGTCATCCATCTGTCTGTCTATTCGGCACCTGAACAGTTAGTGCTAAAGAGATAAAACCTTTGCACGGATGCACATTCGACACGATGTAAAGTAAAATATTAAACGATTCTTCGTTTACAAGAAGATTATGCGATTGCAAGATATTTTATTATTTTTATTTTCATGCTAAACGGACTCGACGTTCTAAAATCCTCGGTAGTCCATGTTTTTATTAACTTTGAATTTGTATATTATAGTGCCCTAGACATCTTTTTTAATTCGGAAGTTACACAACCCTAATTTGTTAAATTCACTTATTATAAAATTTTCCCACAGGTTTATTCACTGAACCAATTTAGGAGACTACGGAACCTTAACCTACGCGTAGCCTGACCCGCACTTGGCATATTATTAATATTACTATAAAATCTGTTCTATTTTATACTATACGTATCCTTGCTATCGTTAATGTATCTTGATGTATGATATGTTATCTACTAAGTTCATTTACAAGTAAAATATTTTTGCTAGGACTTCCTGACATCAAAATAGCAAACACAATATAGTTCAATGTTAGCGATCATTTTAGTTAACATTATCAATGAGACTAGTCTCTAGTAACAACAAGACACTTAACATTATCATTGAGATTCAATAGTGTATTTCAAATGTGAACTGAAAATATCAAATCAGTATTCGCGTTCCGCACAAAATGAACTTTTAATACTGCATTACATCACACTTCATCAAAACGCTAGACATGTGTAAAGACTTGCTCTGGGCGTAGTACGGGATTTCATATGCAAAATGTTCTACTCTGACAAATTATCCCCATTATTTCGAGATTCGACGCCAATAATAGGCAGCTTAGCTTTATCGCGATAACGCGTCTTTGGAAAGGATTTAACATTTTTAACTTTCTTAAAGTTAGGGTGAAGATATCGCGACACCACTGAGGACCATAATAAAATGTGTGATATTTTTAAGATGACAAATTGTTTAATTTATTGTAATATGCCTACGTTACCTATACTTATATTAAGAAGAATACGAAATTATACGAAACCAGGTTTTATGCGGGTGAACAACTGAACTGAAACTGTGGTACCACGAGTAATTAATTACCCTGCATTTAAATTATTAAGGATAAAATACTCTTTTGATGCTTGAGCAATATCAATAAAAAAATTAAATCAAATTTTCCAACGACTTCTATCTACCTATGATAAAAAATTACATTAAGAGAATATTATGTAAGGGTTTCTTTAGTCTATTTTACTGTCATATTTAAAATCATATTTTGTAAACCACTACAGAGTCTTAAAACTAGAGGGTGTCTTATCTTTTTATTTAATTTAAATTAGATCGTTCCACTAATTACCACAGTCCGGGTAACACATTGCTCTACTTAAAAGATCTCAACGGGCCCGTCCTATGTTTTGATATGGTCAAATTATAAGTTTTGTACATCTGCCCAAAAAGACTAACTATCTGTATCATCAAAGTGAAGCATGACGAGCAACCCTCTCATGGGTGCCGGGAACCGTTAAAATGAATAATGACCGCGTTATCACAGGTGTTACCAACTTTAGGTAAGCTTGATGATAAATAAATTATGATTGAAAATTACAGTCTTAAAAAGTATATTAATAATCAATAATGTATAAAATATAAACAGCAACCGACTTTGAAAATACATATATTATATGCTCTTTCGCGAGTATAATATCAGTATGGTTTTACAGATAATTATTTTAATAACGCTGAACTGAGTTTGTATTATGGTAACCAGATCACGAATAAATTATATAATATTACTCGTACATGCTTTTTGTAAAAACAAACATATAATAATACATAGCAACACCTAGAAAGATACAGTTGTACCAACCCACAAATGTTTGTGATGTTCTATATCAATTTATATAAGATAAAATATTGTCACATTTACATGTAATAACATGTCACAATAAATGTTTTAATACGTGTAATCTAATATTAAATCTATATTTAATTTTGACTCGAGACATTATGTATTGTAATTTATTCAATAAGTTATGTATAGGCTGCTATGTCTTTACAAGGCTTAATTGAGTGAACATAATATGACTTACATAATGTTAATTTAATTAAAAATAAATTATTATACTTTATAACATTCAAGAATTTACAATTACTATTTACAGTTGATTTCTAAAGTATTTTAAAGCATTCAACATAAAAATTATTGTTTTGATAATGACTCATGAATCATTATATAATTATTTCGTCATATTTACGACAGTTAATTATTTATGTAGAATACTATAATTTTGAATACAAAATGTATTCGAAATTAGTAAGCATATGTATTCGACTGTTCAAATTGAATCAATCTAAAATCCATTTCTCACCAAAAGTTGACCATCCCTTACCTCGTAACCAAAATGCACTTATTAAACTCTTTATACAAATATGAAA
Organism: Eurema mandarina; assembly: GCA_018238005.1. Lineage (NCBI taxonomy): Eukaryota > Metazoa > Arthropoda > Insecta > Lepidoptera > Pieridae > Eurema > Eurema mandarina. The sequence continues at coordinate 4,449 of DWAJ01000931.1, forward strand.
AAATAAAGATTATCATTTAATTTCGTAGAGAACCTGTGACTGTAAGGTGGCGCGTGCGTCTTCACCTGCTTCCGTCGCTGATAGGGTTAAATCAATATTTGGATTAATGTATTCAAGCCTATTGTCTTTTTACTTTGCCTTCGGAATGGAGACATTTAATTTACATAGAAAATTATAGACGCATTCAAAGAGGAAATGGTATTTGTTTTTGAAGCTTTCTGTTCTTTGCATTGAGCAACAACGGTATTTTGGTCTTTAAGAGTTTTGTTAACATTTTGTTGTTTGTTATGGCAAGTAAAACGGAAATCTTAGATATTATAGGCGTATGACATATATCAGCTGTTACTTCTTAGGCTTCACTCCCATTAAATCAATTAAATAAATATCGGAAATAAAAAGCCTAGGTTCATTCTGATCCCTCCAAGAATATATGTACTAAATTTCTCGATGATCGGTGCAGTAGCTTTTTACAATTCCTACTTTCAAATTTGTAATATTAGTAAGGGTTTCGTCGTCATTATAGCGCTGTATTGATAAGTAAATGAGGGTAGGTAATTATTAATAATCCGTACTTAATTGTCGTAATGTTGCCAGTTTAAAATTCTCACGGTTAATAAACGCAGTTCATAGTTCCATTCAAAAAGAAAGGACGCCTGATAAAAAATCAATAAAAGAAAATTTTATCTTAGATTGATTGGCCCAGTCTGACCCTTTACCGGTGTGCTCGACTTTTTATGGGCTTTCACAAAAACCCAAATGTATCAGTGTTTATTTGTGACAATTTGCTTTGTCGGTTTACAACGATTTACATTTGAAAGGAGTTTTTTTTGTGTCGAACGAAGCGAACTGTAACAACACGGTGAATGACACAGGTAGTGGATCGATCTTGAGATTAGATGATCTTGATCATGGAACTAGTCACGAGATTTGTGATTCAACCTTTCTAATTGAACTGTATACCCTTGATGATGGCCGATCTATACTCTATAGTCTCATAGCTAGTGTATTATGTAAATTATCAAAAACGCCTAATTGTAGATTTTACATTTTATATTAATAAAAACGCGCTCGTCAATACAGTTTTGATATTTATGTAAATAATTAAACGTTTAACTCATGCTTTATTTTCGTTTAGTATTTTTATGATACATGTCCAGGACAGAATTCGCCTTGCTTATAATCGTGCTTCATACATAAATCTTGCTTTTTTATTATTTTGTTCTCACTAGAAGTGTAATCTCACTTTCCATACAAATTTCATAGCACGCCTCGCTTTTAAAACATAAGTAGATACTGGCCATAGCCCAAAAAGTACCAAGACCATAAAACGCAGCACAATAAGTAACAGGGTTTTGTCGCCGGCCGGGATCAATCTCGATAGAGTTGTATCCATCAATCGATGCGAATGCGACGGCGACCGCACACCGCACCCTTCACGAAACTCACATAAATACATTATACCTCCATTTCATAACTAAGTATCGAGCCAGCCTTTAAATTGGATGTCTATATTTCAAAAGAGAATCATCAAATCGGCAGACCAGTAACTTGCTTCAATGTCAAGCGTTTTTTTAGTGGGGGAATCCTCGTTAGATATCCTTGGTCTTTAGGAGAAGTCCCTCTCTCGACGGGGCATACACACTCTCTATCTTTTTTGTGAGGCAATAAAAATATTTTATATAAAAGTTAGATTATATTCTAAAAAAAGGTACAGTTAAGCATTAGGTTTTTGTTCTACTAAGATACGGTAATACAGCTGCAAAAAATACAAAGTAACTTTTAACATTACCGACAGTAACTATTGAACTTCTGGAGTGAAATTTTAAAAACTAATTTAAATTAAATTACATATTTAAAAAAACCGTGATACTCTCATATCGAAGCAGTATATCATAGATAATTCAAGGGATAAGAAGTGATACAAGGCATGCTCGTTTTGAGCAAGCACACATATTGTAATTGTTAAGATCATGGGTAATAAATAAAGCTTTTCATACACACTCGGGAATCGTTCGATAGCAAATAACTTGTACTCGAGCTTGGAGCTCAGTGCTCGGAGGCTACTGCTATTCGCAATCCCTACACAATACTGAGCAATCAACAGCTGCCCTATATTTTATCATGACATTGAATTTGCAAAAATTATTACAGCAATTCTTTAAATGCTAAGCTTAACCATCAGAGCAAACACGCACATACGAAACACATATTAAGTTTTGGTATTACTTTTATCGACAGCTCTCATAAAAATAATCATAATCGTTTTTTATCATTGAATTCCTAAAAGGCGATAATTCACTAATTTTCTATATGTTAATTAGATACACCGTAACACTTTGTCACCGAGCTAAGCATCACGAGGCGGGTTAATAACAACATAATCACGAGATAAAATTTAATTACCGTCACGTCGTAATTTAAATTCAAACACCTCGACACTAAGTGGACGCTTGAGGTTTTCCCTAATAAATACTGTCCATTAAGCCTACGCTCTTCTGATTACGCGCTAATAGTATCAATGTAATCTAATAAGTACTTGAGGAAATCTCAGCCGTGTAATAAAGGTAATAAAAATGTTATAAGGTATAATTCTTTTGGGCTCAAAGTGGCGAGATGGCGTGGCGAGTCGTAAATCTGCCTTCGGACTGGATAGCGCCCACGCCGCGCATTTCAGAAGCACCAGATAAACATTGTAGATATTACATTTCATTATTGAACGATCTACGTCCGCTTTACACCGTATTTCGTATCTAATCATACTTCTAGTGACACCCATATAACTCACGTGAAACTGAAAATATTATGTATTAACTATGTTTTAAAATCACATAATCCCACAATAAATATATCAATAAAGTAAGTATCCCCAACCTTTTTAGTTATTTCGGTATTCAGACCTTAAATAGCAAATTATATTACAAATAAAAGAGAAACGGATAAAGAAACATGGCTTTTGAATAAAATTGAAAGTTACCACGTTGACGGTAAAAGTTCAATAAAAAGTTACTTAAACATCAGCTCCGTTCAATAATTACAGTACAAATGCCATTATTAGAAATCAAGAACACACCTGTTACTTGCATGAACCTTGATTTTTTTTGTATCCGTGCCTTTCACGAATTTACATATCTCCCAAGTCTTTGTTAAAGCTAACGAGGGTTATTATTTCAACCACAAAATGTAGACTTAACCGCTTGTGATTGACAAAGGCACAGAACATAATAAGGTATTATGTAAAGCGAGTTTTTATGGAATAACTTTACATAATTGTTTTCACCTCGTTAGCGAATCGATACAATTTCACTACTTAAATACCTTAATTATTTAATACTGCTTTTAATGCTTTAACAAAACTCATTTTGAGCCTTGCTTAACTCATTTTTCTAATATACCATAGCACTTATAAGTATGTTAATAAAATAGGTTGAAGATACAATAAAAAGTATTAGACATAATATTAAGTACTAACGAAACCACGCCATTTTTATAAACACCCTATATTTTCTGTAGCAAAAGAATTGATTAGTGCTTAAATCCAAGGCTCATTAGCATTATTACAGCCTCTTGTCTTGTCCAGGCAGTATTTAATGTATTCTAGCTTAACATAAAGGCTTTAACGACTCGAACTAAGAAAGATAGGCGAATGGAATGATGGCTCCTATCAAATTCCTCAATCACGCTTTATTAAGGTAATGAAACGGATTTATAACGTCCAAAGCGATTTTATGTCAAAGTGCAGTTCATTGCCACCTGACAATGTCGGGAAGACAATGTAATTTTATGCTCAAATGAGCCTCTTCTGAAGTGGAACTCGTTTGGAAATTTTTGAATGGCAATATTACTTACCTATGTGTTTCGCCTTTGTCTTAAAGCGATCGCAGTTATGCTTTATATAACAACAGAACCGTAACAGCTTTCCACTCGATATGGCTGTTACCATGTTAGCAGAAATTATTTGCAGAGAACACTTTCTTAGTATGCAAAATGGAAACTAGTTCATCATCTTTTGTTTTTATTTTGTTTCAAATAATATTACATATTTTTAAATTTTGAAATGAAAAGAAATACCACATTAAAATATGTTCCTACTTTTTTCTTAGTAACACATAGACCTAAATAAAGTAAAGAAAATTGTGTTGTTTCGTTAAATACATATAAATAAACAATAAGACATACTTCACAGCGAGACAAGTTCAAAACGAAAGATACAGACATATAGCTGTATTAAGATATCGTACAAAAACACAATAAAGTATTTATGTTCTCTATAAAACCTTATCCTATAAAGCCATGAACTCATATTTTATGTGAAGCCGGTGAACCCAATTACACATGAATGGTTCGTCATGATCAGAGATTTTTTTGGCTCCAATAAAAACTCAAGAGAAGATTTATACCCTCTGCTAGGCAGACGGTATTCTAATTCGTCTTATTAGCCTTGCAACTTGATAATAAATTCTATACCAATTAATGAGACTAACATTGCAGGACTTTTACTTCGAAATCATTCGAAGCATGAACCCCTGTATACATGTTTATGCAATTAACAAAGCAATAAATAATCATAAACATTTAAAAACGATAATTGTGTAAACCAATAAGAATCTAGATAGGTAATTTTGCGTTCTTGTGTATGTACGAGTATTAGCATTACCTTATCTAAATGATCATTGCAGCTTATAATGCCAATAAACATTGCTTTCAAGACGTCTATTAACTGCCTGCGTTTAAAGATTTATTAGCCGAATTAATTAATGAATATACTCGCAAATCAATCACAATATATCAAATGATATATCTTCATATAAACCGTATACAGGTAATCGGTCGTATCGCTAGAATTTAATCGAAATCTGCGTTTGTCAATCAATAAACTCGAGCAAGACTACATTTTGACCGTTGAAAGCTTAACATGGATGTGACATGATTCATTTCGTAAATGAATATTTAATATTTTGTTTGAAATAATCACACATAGTAAATGTTACAAAATAATTCCTCATGCTATTTACATTAACCATATCTGAGCAAACCTACATACACATTAAAATTTAAAGGCAGGTATTTTTTGTATAAATAAATACCTAACTTTAAATCATGAACACATTTCAAACGCGGCCAAGCTTTCATAACAAAATTACTGATATTCTGATATATTCATAATAATTAAGATAATCAATGTACGTGGCTTGAATATTAAAAGAAATATTACATAGTTTGTTGACACCGTAATATTTATTGTTTTAATAATGAGTAAGCTTTTTTCGCAGAAATAGCTATAATATTTATGTGAATTAACTTATAATAATGGCTATATAGTGTACCGTCTACGACATACTATTAAGTCGCCGACAACCGACAAGTCTACATATACACGAATACCATGCGATAAATGATACCATAGGACCGTGATAAAAGTGACCGAGCTAATAATTTATTAGGCATACCAAGTACAAACTTCGTAAAAATAAACATGAATGGCTGCCTTATTGGGGCTTGATTTAATACGGTCAATAAAACAGTAACTAACCTTATATAAATTACTGAACAAATAAATAACATCTGTGGTCATCAAGCTTATCTCGGACGGGTCTTGGTGCATCAAATTGGACACTGTTTGGTGCTAACGGCTAACGTCCAGGTACGTTATTTATACTCATTTTATTAACTTCGCTTGTAATGAATTTTATTTATGTCAAAATATTTTCGACATTAATGCTAATTATGTCTTAATTCAACGGGTGGTACGTATATATCATACATTCATATTGAAGATCGGCTGATTATTTTATTCGGAATTATTATTAACAATCAGGTTATTTATTAAGTATATTTTAAAATCTACAAGGATATTGCAACCTTTGGTTACGGTCCATTTGAGTGAAAATAATTTGTATTTAGTTAATAACACGTCTCTGTAAAACATAACAAAATTAGTAGTAGTAGATTTCAGAACGATGTAATAATATCAATAAAAATCAACGAACAACGCCCTTCGGATTTTCCTATATTATATTTATTTTTAGATAAATATGTATGTAAGGGGTTATAAATCGCGATACTTTTGTAGTTATTGGGTACTTAGACGGAGATTTATGTAATAAAGCCATGAAAAGGCAACGTCTAATCACGACGTGGTCATTAAATTGAAGTAATAATTCTTCTACATAGTAGCGAGCATACGTAAAGAGCCATAACTCTTTGTTGAGTTCCTTTGTAACTGGCCACAGAGATTGATGAAGCCTCTCCTTAGGTGGCCCTTGTTAATACGCTTTTGTTAATTCCACTCCATGAAAGCAGTAGTTAGTGCCCGTACGTGATCTCATTAATTGATTTTCGTCTACCGAATTATATAGCGTGTTTTTGAAGGTAAAAAGTTGATGGGTCAGTGACGTTTTCCTGAATTAAAAATTCTTTATTCGCCTTTATTTTTAAATATAAGAAGAAGAAAAGTAGTGCGAAGTAAGCAAATAATATGATCAAGTATGTTATTATTCTTCCTCCTTTAACAAAATAATAGCCTAGATATTGTACCTACTTATTCTTCAGATTAAATTCCAATCCATGACAAATCATGCAGCTATACTCTCACTGCACAAAATGCACGTCACGGAAATAATTGAAAATATAAAACGATTGCGTACACTTAATTATTACGTACTGACATTTATTAGACGTGAGAGAAAAAAGGCTAACGTGTTTAATTATCGACAAGTATGGGCCTAAGGTATGGGCGATAATTTGACGGGCTCTGACAGCTAATCATATATTCCAGTTTGAATCTATCTCAACAGAATCAATAAGCCACCGCTTTCCCATGATGTATGGAGTGGTTCTATTGGTAATTGATTATATTAATATCAAAATTTTCAAGATCGATTTCCGTAGGTCAAAATTAAACTGTTAGTTTTTAACACTAGGAAAACTAGGTTTGATTTGGTAATTAATGGCAGTAAAATTAGAGTAATTTTATAAAATAATCTTTTCTTCATTTTATACCATCGATCAAAAATCGTCTTTCAAAATTGTTAACATTGAAAGAGCATTCGACGATGGCACAATACCTACTCGTATATGATAATATGATAGTCACAAAAAGTATCTATTTAATATGAGCTATGGTAAAGTACTATTAAAGTGAACTACGCTTACTAGGAACAGTATGCGTTTGTTACAATAATACGCCTGTATAAAGCGGCCAGTCAGTTAGTAGTCGACAAAACGAAGCGAGAGTAATTATAAAGAGAATGAATACGCAAAGATCGGACATGACATGTAAGTTACCGACTGACAATAGCGTGAAGATAACAAGACAGGGAACCTGTTTAAAATTCCTCTAATCGAATATAGCCTTTATGGTTGTCTTTAACACGATTATTATATTTTATGAGGTCTCCTGTGACTTGCATTTTATGCTCATGGAACGGAGCCTACTTGAGGTGTCGAACTGTCGAATAAATAGCTTTGCGTCCAAGTGATTAATTAATGACAGCCTCGGCGAAAACAGACCGGCTACCTAATTAAATACTCCCCGACAACGCGGTAGAAGGCACCTCATATTATTAGGATTGACTGGTAAATTATTATCGGTTTCTATTACTTAAATGGGTATATTACTTGGAGATGGTTCAAAAGATAGTCCGGAGTAAGTGTAATTAGTTCTGAAATAATTCCTATTACCGTGGGTATTTCTTACTTGTGCAATTAAGACTATGGTAATCATGTGGATCTATTAGAAGCGTATGTAGCAAACTTTTGAAATATTGACTGCGCCGCCTATAGCAACTTTGATGTTGTCGACCTTCCGTCAACTTGGCCATCTCCAAAATTTCTCACCCTTGTATCTCTCTTTACCTTTCCAATTATCAACTTGTATATTGCAACAAAGGGCTTATAAATACTTAGCACAGCCCGAATGTATTATACAGCTTGAAATATTGAAAATATCAAATAATGATTTAGTTAGTAACTTTTTAATTTTTTATAAATAGCACTGTCTTCACGCTACATACTTTCTTAAACTTATATTTAATAAATATTCTTACATTTTTTTTTGTATGAAAAATGTCCGTAAACCTTTTTTAAAATGTATCGTTTTATATTATAGTAACATACATTATCGTATTATGAAAATGAAAAAAAATTGTTATTAATTAACAATGTTAATCTTTTTATAGGCGTTCTTTAAATGTAAAATAGTAAAATTAACTGGTTGGCGATAAATTAAAATAGTTCCCTGTCAGCAAAGTCAATCGCGCGAAATGGCAATGTCTTATTTGAATTTTATGTCACGTTTTGATTTTGTATGTAAAATTATTAATCGTTATAAGGTGTTGTATTATGGTTTACTATTATACATCAAGTAATGTAAAGGTATTGAGAAATATGATAATGGATTATGGGGCAAGCACTGAAGTATCCCCATATGAATACATGAAAATATACATCGAAAAATGCCCAGAGAATATAGAGGACTCAAAGCTGTCGTGGATTGCTGAATCGTTTTTAGGAATACAAAAGCATGGGGAATTCTTAAAAGAAATTGCAGCCCATATGTCAGATGAACTTTCAGAAGAAGATTTAGACTATTTTATTATAATTTTCCATGCGATAACATTTCAAATTACCCCAACTGATATGCCATATTTATACAAGTGTCTTTTCAATTTAAGTAAGCCATTGTTAAGTACCTTTACAAATTTTCTCAGCAACAATGAAGTATTGACATATGTCTTACAAGTAGCACAAAGTAGCTACGACACGAATTTTATTACTGACAAAATAATAAGCCCTTTATTTAATTGGCAGCCGTACATTAGTGAAATGGCTCATAACTATGCTGAATATTTAAAGAAAATTGAACGCAGGAAAGCAAAACCACTAACAATACCGATACAACCAAATGTGCTGCGAAGGAAAAGCCAACACGAGCACACTTCCAATCCAGCTCCCTCACCAACACCCGAAACTCCCCCAAATTCCTTAAGGAAGAAAGGTAATAAAATGCTTGCGAAACATGTGATTGATAAGAAACTGAAAGTATTACATGATAAAAATAAACAAAAAGCCACGCATCTTCTTAATACTGTAAAAACCAATGATTATCACTTTGCTAAAGGCAAATCAGAAAAATACTATAGAAAGCTTTCGAGCATTAGAAATGAAATGGAGAACGATTTTAAAAGAACAGTAACAGAGCCGAATAAAAGACTACCCGTGCAAAGTTCAGCGCCGCAGGTTAAGGAGACAGTAGCTACCGTGAAAAGGCTAAATAAAAGAATACAAGATACACAAAACGAAGAAGTGCAATGGCTACAAGACTTAGTTAAAAATTGTAGAAATGACCAAAAAATCGAACAACTGCAGGAATTCGATCGCCAAGAAAATGAAAGAGAAAGGCTTCTTGATATCGAAAGGAAACACTTAATGGGGCAAATATCTTACGAAGAAGCTCTTATTGCTAAAAAGCGGTTAAAAGATGAGAATAAGAAAAAATATGAGGAATTCATCAAAGAAAAACAACAGTGGGATGAAGAAATTGAAAAATGGAGAAAATTTGAAATGGAAAAAAATCGTAAACAGATAGAAAAACTGTCTCTTTTGGAATTAAATTTATTAGAAGCCCGTAACAATGCAACGTTGAAAAAGAAAGAAATCGCAGAAAAAGTTAAAAGAGAGAACGAAGAAATATTGGCTAATGCCATCAAAGCAAAACAAGAAGAATTAGAGCGCAGAATAAATATGATTAAAGAAATCAAAATTTTGGCAACAATCGCTAAAAAGGCGAAGGTTCCTAAGGTCATTGATTTAACAGAGACTTCTGGTTTGGGCTTGCTTTGTGAAATGTCTATCACAGAGTTACAGGAAAGACTTAGTTCAATGAAAATATGCTTAAAAGAGGAGTTGGAAAAAAAGAAAAAACAAATTAAGGAAGAAAATCTAGCTACAAAAAATGGCTTGAAGGAAACTAAAGATTCAATCAAAAAGTTCATGAGTGAACGGGAAATATTACGGAAAGATAAGAAGACTCCTATCAATACAGTAAACACAACAACGTCAAAAGAAATAAATGAGCTCAAAAAAATATTAGACGCAAAACGAAAACTCAGAAAGCAACTGACATCATGAAATAGGAAGAGAGAAGATACTTATAATTTTATTCTATGTCTGCGTTCTAATAAAGAGTGCAAATTCGAGTTCTAATAAAGGTTATAATTTATATTGCATGTTTAATTTTCTATGTATGAATTCATAATTTATTTTATAAATTTACATGATAAACAATTTATTTCAATTTCATAATGTTATTTTAAGTTTTACTGTACAGGAAAACTCTTCGCCTAGCTACCACAATATCGATGTATTCAAGAATCGTAAGATATTAAGGCTACAGTCCATAAGGGCATATTATCTTCATAAAACATAAGTGAAATGGTTATCTTCAAGACAATTTAGACATTACAAAGCTAACACGTCTTCATCTTGTTAATACGTTTTGTGAGCATAAAGGAACTTTCATTTCGTCAACGATCTGAAGAAGCATATATTTAAAAATGATAATGAACTAATAGACTTCAATCGGTATCGACATAATAGTACAAATAACGTGACAATTTCTCGAAATCCAAAAACCTAGTCAATATAATTTGGATTAAGGCAATAAATAAGTCTGGGTCGCCTGTTCATTTGTATCGGCGTATAATTTAAATTCTTTAACGCCAATGTTCAAGATTACGCGGCGAGATAGAGGCGCGGGCGCCCGTGTCGCCTCGACAACCACCAAATAAATTTATATATCCGACCGATACCGAACCGACTTCTCTCTTTGTAGATAATTCGGCCTGTAACGTTGAATGACTCTATTAACAGCTTCCCTTTTAGGGATAAATGTCGACTGACAAGCCTGACCTCTAGATTGCTGTGTGTATACTGTTAAGGATTAATTTACGTCGTATCTCGTTGGCCTGAAGTGAGCCGTCCGTACTCCGTAGCGACATAATGACAATATTAGTGGATACGCTTTTTGTTTTTAATGTGTTCTGATAGTACTTAAATTAAATACTCTTTTACACGGCAACATCTTCATTACATTTTTGATTAAAAACCTGGATTGTGTTATTATTATTTCAAGTTTGTCCATAATTTAAAGTAAAAATTAAAGGTAAAGTATGAGTATAGAATGTCTGTAATAATTAATAATAATGATAATACATTAAACGAATATGAGATAATTAAGACCTGAATGTGAATCAATGCACTTGATGATATTTTTATCAACAGTAATTACACGCGTATATTAAAAGTGATAAAATAAAATGTGCCCAAAATAAACGTTTCAGCCTAATTAATGCCATACAAATGCGAGTTCACAGTTTTATCTGGGTAATTTAAAGATACTACGAATAAGGGCCATCGTTTCGAGATTTACCTGATAACAGTAAAACGTCAATAACCACCTAATTGGGAGAGAACACTCCGGCCACAATCACCGAGCCGTCCCGAACTGAGATACTAATAAATATTGTAACACACGTGGAGATAATTTGAACGATAACTTAATGTGCTTACATTTCGGATGTGCTCATGGTTTTATGGAACTACCTACGATGTTATCAGAGCCGTACTTATAAGGTGTGACAATAAATTTTAAATTATCGCGAGATACGAAGGCAAAAAACGGCATTATGCAGTTTTCTATGGAACGTATCAATTATGAAGCTTTATGTATATTATTATGTTGTTATATCTTTTACAAGATTAAATTGTTTATCTTGAATTTATTCATCGCTAATTTTGATTTAATTTCTTTATACTTATAGCTATTTAAGTTAAAAACGACGTACAATTTAATAGCAAATTTACGAAAACTCATTGCTTATTTATGCTGAAAAAAATTTGATAATAAAAATGAACAAAGCGATCCCACTGTGCCTTACAAATGGGAGATTTAGTCATAACATTAGCCTTCTTTAGTAAGTTGTCCGAGGATGTGAGTATATTAAACAAGTCATGTTATGAATGTCCGAGCAATTTGCATGCGAATAATATGTGAACTTTATATGCCAATGATGTCACACGTTTTAGTGTTTCGTTTGGGACGCGTCAAAAAAATAACAAAATAAAGAAGCTGATTGCGATGAGCATAACAAACACGGCTACAAGGTGAATTTACATTTAGTGGTATTGGGTAGGTTTCATACAGTGTCCTTCATTTTTCAAATAGCAATTCTGTTTTATGCAGTAGCCAGCAACGACCTTTTTGCAAACATTTTTAATATTAAATTAGTGTGGTTATTATTTTGAGTTCGATCGAGTTAATTTCTCTCAATAAATTGACAAATAACTTATTTTTAGTTTGTTTTATATAGATAAACCAGCATTAAGAAGAAAGAAACCAGTACGGTAGGTGTAAATGCGTAATTTATATCCTCAATCGCGCTTACAACATAATCAAGCTGGACCTTGTGAAGATTAAAAGTATGGAGAGTTTTACGAAGTAGATGTCTCCCTATATCTCTGTATTACAATTTGTATGTTAAGATCGGCTGGACATAGGCGTTCGCAGGGTTGTCTCGGCGCTTCAAACGACGCACAAAATTTATTGTTATTGGATCGGCGCGCGTACATGCATCCACACTCCGCGGCTATCACGACGCTACGACTTTATCTCAGCTCAACACTATTCTGACCTCTCTACCCGCTCAACAATATCGATGTCGCCCTGTCCCTCTCTAACATTACAAAAAACAAAGGCTCAAGAAAAAGATGGAAATGTTTTATCGTATCGTAATCGTTAATCATAGTGCTGTTCTGTCGCTGACGACATTTATGTGACATTTCGGCGACTAGTGACTGACACGTGAGATTTATATTCCAGAAACGTCTATATTTGATTAATTAAGCCCTATAATACATAGTCAATGGAAAGCGTACATGCCACCTTATTAATAAAAACTATTTAATTAACATACTATTAAGTATTCTTAGACTAAAAAATCTAAAAAAAAACATTTCGAGTGAAGTTAAATAAACAATATTTTATAAACTATTAACAAATACACCTAACATTATTTTCAGTATCATAATCATTATCATTACTTACTTCGAGAAAACATCTTGTTTTGTATATTACTATATTAAGCTTACAGAATAAGACCGCGTGCCTTGGGGAAGATTGCAATACACTTTTCACCATCGGCAATTTGTTAATGATACTATCCATTTACCATTCATTTTAATATTATTTAACGAACAAGGCTATTACAATTGAAAATTCAATTATAGAAACTATCTTAACAGTACAAAAAAACACATTTCAAAAAATAGACTTTCTAAATAGATATAAGTATGTATACTTAATTATGACACTTAAAAAACATTACCTATTTTTAATCATGAATTCATAGCATTTCATTAAAATAGTAAATTAAAACCAATTCTTCCCCCTGGTCTTCGCTCTTCGAATACATTAGTAGCCAGTAGAAAATTACAGTTACTTGGTATAGCCAAATTTAATATATGAATTATCCAGGGATTATTCATATATTAAATTTGGCTAAATAAGATCAAATCCTGATTTGATCTTATTTAGCCAAAATTTAGGCAAATCCTATAAACAATTTTTTGTGAACGCCCGACCACACATCTATAGATACACTTCAAGACTTTCTCATTTATAAAAAAATAAGGTTATGTTACTGATACCTGTACATTATATTTATTTTATGTATATATCTATACAAATTATTTTATGTCTGTATATTATAATGTGTTATGTGTACTGTACACAATATCTTCCTGATTATTTATTGTAGCTTTTGTTTCTTGCAAACGCTTTTTAATGATAAGGTCACCAGTTCCAACCAGCATATAAATACAAAGGTGAATATACAATTTCTCATTAAAACAAAGGGATTAAAGGTTATATATTAATTAATATTTAATAATATAGAGTACGAATATACACAGGTATATATAGAGAGTGTTGCACGTTGACAGGCGATGGTTTTTGCTCCGATTATGAACGGCTTTCACTACTCATTGCCGATATCCGGGAAGCTCCAATTCGGGACTTTATTTAATAACAAAGGGGAAAAACGGTAATTGTCCCATATAATTCGATTGTTCAAGCTGTGAATTATGACGTGTATTGTAAGGATGTAAGGAGAGCCAGTAATTGGAAGGATTACGATAATTTATTTCTTCCTCTTTCTACCAACTTTGCGCAGATGCGTAATTAATACGCTACCATTATGAACAAAGGGGTAAAAAAGAGTTTTCTGGCAAAACAAAAAGTTTATATATTGAGATAAAATAATAACTAAATGCGTATTCCTCTCCTTCTTTCTTTGTCTTAACGAAAATTGAAGGCTTTATGAATAAATATAGTTTATAAATAGAGACATAGTGTTATGTCTCTATTTATAAAGCCTTCAATTTTTGTTCACAATGAATTAATTTCGCTCTATTGCTATGTGGCAGGAGTACTAACTCTACTTATGTTTACAAATTCATATTTATATAGACATAATATTGGTGACTAAACGCGATATTCGACCTATTGCGATGATTAAATTTGCTAGAATCTAGAGTTGACTATGAAAGTCAATGAACACGTTCAACACGTAATTAGTTATATTGCGTGATTAAAGAACGTATACTTCAACGTTCGTCATATTTAAGAACTTATTAAGAGACAAATTAAAGGTATTTAATTCTAGTATTCTTGAATTATTATAGTCCTTTATTTGTGTTCCCAATATTTTAAAAGTTACTTAAAGAACTACAATTTACTGAATATTTTGTTGTAAAGATAATTTGTAATATACTTTTGTAACAGGCTGTACTTTGAATATTGATGAAGGCATTTCCATATTAGGTCGCCAGTAGCTATTTTTGCGTCAAGCGACATCATAGTAACAATTTATTTCAGCAGCTGTAGGCTTTCAGGACTGCAATGCGCATAGTCATTTAGCAGATTTACTACGCTCTTTAAATATTATGTAAAACCTGCTTTACGCAAACTGTTCAACGGTAGCTATAATTTTATACATCGAGATTGTATCATAATACTATGTACCTATATTTTGATGATTTTGAGCTATTATGTATTTATGTATAATATAAATAATTGTCCTTTTCTCTTTATTTGTTGTCTCGTTATATTCTAATGAATTCAAAAGGCTAATTTGCTGGTACGTAATAATTTTAAAGTAGTTTATAATGTAATACTTTCCAATTAAACGAATAGTGATTGAGATAAACGCTTAATAATCTTATATTACCGGTGATGATACCATACTATACATTTAAATAAGAATAAAGCAATAGCATGTTAGTATTGCAATGGCTATTTAATGTTACATTTCGAAAAAAATAAATAGCAATAAGGTTTTAACGTACAGAAAAATCGAATGAAACGACAATATATGCTGTTTAAATTATATTTAAATATTTTAATAGGTACCCATTTAATATACGCCTATAATTATTTACATTATCATAAAATTATCTATTCAATAAATAGTTTACAGTTCTGTCAAAGTTATAACAATATTTACAAATATTTATCTATAACATAAAATACCGCAATAAATTACAATAAAAATGCAACGTGTTTTAATGATTTAACAAAATATATGTAGGTTTGAGGACATTAAACATTTTATCCTGAGCCAGAAGATTGAAATAACATTAACTATTATGGATATTATACAGAAACTATTATAATATATTATAGGTAGGTACAGTTATTTTTATATATCTCATCTTATCGCCTCTGATAACATCTCTTGCATTTTCATCTGAAGTAAAGCAATAATTTGTGCAGACCTAAATTTACTTGATCCAACTTTTACATTAATCGCCCATCACAATATCTATATATTTACATAAACTTACAATCTAATAGGAGTATTAACACTCTAGGATATGAATTTGCATAATTATTATACCATTGGAACATAAGTTTACAATGATCGACTTATGATCTTATGAACCCAAGTACTTTTTATTAAATTTATATTTTGTATGCACACATTTGGTGGAAATTTTCATAAGGAAAATAACATTTATTTATATAAAAAAATGGCGCTATAAAATATAATTCACTAATTTAATATGTATTTTTGCACTTGTACATCGACATTAGAAACTAAACACATTTCATTTATTTACATCTATCCATGGATTTTAATGCCATTTAGATGCGTGTGATATATCAACGATCATGTTTAGTTAACTGTAAAGGCAAATCGTTAGAGTTCATCGACCGCTGTCGACAAGGGCTCGGAGATCTAGATCTAGTCTTATTTTTTTGCTTCTCATTTTCATCGTCGCTTTCATCGTGGACGTTTATTTCCTCATCTGAATCAGAATGAGATTCGTATCCGCGGGCTAATTGTATCGACTGCGCCGCCAGTAACGCCGCCGCCGCCGAGTTCGGCACTAAGGCCTTAAACGCACTATTTTCTAATGCGGAATGGGGTTTGAATGCACTGCCATCAAAAGTCTGCTGCGACAACGCTTTCAACGCGTTCGTTTCGAAGTGAGCGTGCTGGGAAAGAGCCTTCAAGGCGTTCGTGTCCTGATGGGCGAGCGCTTTAAAGGCGCTGTTCTCTCCGCCCATCTGGGGAGCGTGGTAGGCAATGCGCGTTGGGGACAAAGAGCGCGAGCGGGAGCGGGAGGGTGAGTGGGGGAGGCGGTGCGAGGGGGACCCGCCACCGCGCTTGAGGAGGTTCATGCGCTGGTGGCGCCTCCACTTGGCTCGTCTGTTGGAAAACCAAACCTGTCAGTAACGGTAAATAAACGAGATTAGTATTTTGTTCTCACTCCGCTAACAAATATTCATGAATGCTAATAGACGTTATATAAAAGCATCGAATCGAGATAATGATTAAGTAATAGATGTTTTTACGCCATTAAAAAAGCTGGTCGACTAAATTATGAGCTCTCGATAAAGATGTGAAGGTTTTGTACACATGGTATATTTACCTGAACTCGGGCTTCCGATAACGACGTCTTGGAAGCTAATCGTTCCCGCGTTGAGACACACGGGTAATGTGACTTTTCGAATTCCTTTTCGAGCTCTTCTAATTGGTCTGGGCTAAATGTTGTTCGATTACGTCTAAACTTTGGTTGTTCACCGTCTAATGATCCGGAGTCGTCGCCGTCCACATCTATAAAAAATACGTATGTTACAAACTGTATCAAATCAATATCAAAAAACATGGCTTCACGTGTATATTAAAAGCTTACCA
This sequence comes from Eurema mandarina, assembly GCA_018238005.1. Taxonomy (NCBI): domain Eukaryota; kingdom Metazoa; phylum Arthropoda; class Insecta; order Lepidoptera; family Pieridae; genus Eurema; species Eurema mandarina. The sequence continues at coordinate 21,707 of DWAJ01000931.1, forward strand.
ATTAGTCCTCTTCCTGAAGAAGATAGAAAGCCTTGCTTGATAGCATCGGGGTGTGCTACGCCTACTGGCGGAGCGCCTACTCCGGGTGGCAGCGGCAGGCTGCCTGGAGGCCAGACCCCGCCGCCGCTGCCCCACGGGAAGCTCCCATAAGGCGGAGGAGCGGCATACAGTCCGTAACCCGCAGCCCTCGCGAACTCCGCCGCAGCGCGCTCTGCTGCTCTGTTCCGAAGTATGCGGTTGATTGATGACACGCTTGGAGCTGTTGCGTTGGTGCATACACCTATTCAAGAATTACAATTTATAAATTAATATGTATATGTAGAAAAACGGTTGTTCACTTTTGCTTGCTTAAATTTTCGATATGTTAAAAGCTTAGATATAATTTATATGAGTAGATAAACCGTTACGTTAGCAACGTTAAATAGTTTTCAATTATATGATAACGTTTATTTATAATTTGTGTGACAAAGTATTTATTTCTAATAATATCGTTTACTGTTTGAACTCGTAATGGCGTCAAGTATACGAAGGTTCAAGGTACGCTAGCTCGCAAGCAATTGCATAATTGTACTTTTCTGCACTATTTCTTGAGCAACCTACAGATAATTATAATATACGCAGAAAATAAGTGACCAGCGGCGCGTTAAAACCGATGCGTCATTGGTCGCGTTTCAAATCGTCCGCCATTATATTATATCTCTTTATGCGTGCAGTGAGCAGTGGGATCGCGTGCCTGTACAGCCTTGGCAGAGCCATCCCATGTAATTTTCAGGAAACACTCGGAGTAAGTGCCATAATTTAATCATAACCTGTCCGTGTGTAATTGTCGTAGAATTCGTTGTTGAGCTACTGAGCAGTTGCGCCGCGTAGTCATGCTAGCCATGTTTAACTCTTAAATTATAACTAGGAGAACTACACAATTATGAATCTCTGCTTGAAAAAAGCATACAAGTTAATAGTATAAATTTGTTCATACATTAAGTTGCTATACCAGATTGTACAACAAGAACGTATGTTACATCTAAAAGCCTATTAGATTTTGTCTTCTATGCTTGCAAAAATGTATTTAAATTTACATTTTCAGTTTATTAAAATGTTAAAGAACCAAAATCCTCTTTTTATAAAATGGGAAATAATAAATAATTTTAAACGCGGTTACAATATTTCATTCTAAACTATTGTACAAAATTACCTATATCATAAATGCGCAATTATCATTATCTCAATTACTTAAAATGTCGCAAAGGTAAAGCAATTTACCAGTATTTACACAAAATAGACTTATTCCGCTCACTGATTATTCGACTTGTCGTTTCTGCTTGTGACAATTATATTCAGGAACAATTGAGTATAATTGCTTAATGAACACTCTTTACTTGTACACGTTGTCCTGCTGCAATCAAGGGCGTTTTGCTATAAATGGCTCATTATTGATAATTATATCACGATGGACACATCATGTCGGATTATTGGATATGTCGGATTATATATTTACATTTGTAGTTGTATCTGTCTCCTAACTACTTTAGTACTTTTAGTTTAGTACCTACTACGTAGGTCTTAAAAAATTAAATCTTAGATAGATTTAATTTTTTAATAAATTAAATAATAATCAGTTTTTATCCCGATCAATATATGTAGCGCTAATTCTTATTGAACAGATGTTCATCATTATCAACCTGTCTATGATATTAATTTGCTGACGTTGATCCACGTCTCATAAAATCTTGTCACTGACTTCACAAGACTTCACAAGATGGATTTAATATGGTCACGGTTCGTAATGAAGCCCTATTGTCTGCGGTTCCCGGCACGTCGACATGAAGCTGCATCAAATAAAACACAAAGCCTACCTGTTATAATTTACTCAAAACACAAAGCCTTATATAGCATAATGGTAATGATCAGTTGCGCGCCTCCGCTTATTGTTAGCACGTCCAAAACACAAAAAGTGCCCTCCATACAATTTGTGGAGTTCGTAATCGGCGCATTAAACTGATGCCTCCATAGAAAATTCTTTGAAGCAGGAGCCATGTAGCTGAGAAATATGTTTTGGTGACCAGTCATCATCCAGCGGCCGAAATCTTCAATTATACTGCCAACGTCGTTGTAAAAAACAAAACAAGACATTGGATGTCTTGTAACGTTCTGTGAGAGCTCGACTGCGCGTACCCGATAGATATTAATATAGTTTGTTCATGGACGCCAAACAAAAAACTTGTATAATCTTTAACAAAACGGTTAAATTGCTTTTTGTTCGGTAACAAGGCGTCTACTTATCGATAATGAAAGCTAGGTGGGCGCTGATGTCAGTAAATAGGTATTTTAATGAGAATTTTCGGAAAACAACAAATGCAATCTTTCTGTAAAAAAGCTTACAAAAAAGATATTTAAAAAATCGTTACCGCTTGTCCAACTTGAATATTTTTTTAATAAAAGTTTAACTTTAGATACGCACCATTAAAGGTTGGCAAAAAGTTAAATTTAAATAAAACAGTACATATTAAACAAAATATGCGATATGTAATATTAATAATAGGTAGGTATGTTTCATTTAAATCGTGATTAATTAAATTTAAAGGATATCATGAAAAGTTTATTGGTTAAGTGTTTGTTTTGAACGAGATCACTATCCAGCAACAAGTTGCAGGTGGGAACTCGATATCTATAATTGTTCTTTTAATGATTTGGGATCAACTCGGATCCTAAATGCCTAGTCACGGCCCCGCAATTTGTCTAAAGTCGTTTAATCATGATTAGTCACAATGGGCTGCGCGCCTATTTGAAACTTTAGATACTTTAAATGACTAGAAGATGATATGCTTTCAAAGTATCGTAATGAATGGGTATTTTGTAATCATTGTACATCACAATATTTGCGAGCGTCATTAAATGTAAGGACGTGCGTGAGCAATGGCGATTTTGTTCACACTGAATTCTAATAAAAACCTAATCGGTTTCGAAAACTTGAAGTATTGTAAGTTGTTACCTGCCTAAAAGCGTGGCATGTCCGAAGATAAGACGGGCCGGCGCCGTCTACCATAGTGTTTAATCGGGTTAATTTATCGATAATTGACGGAAAGCCTTTTTGTTTGTATTGCCGGAAAGTAACAGTAATTGTCACGCCTTTGAAGATTTACGTCCGCCTCTAAATTGAGACATTAACAATCGGATCTCGTGCCTAATGGCTCGGAATGAATTTATTTGTTTTACTCAAGCCGACTCTTATAAATTTGATTAAGACTGTTATGCTTGAGAAAGAAATTTACCAAGCAGTTTATTCTAAATGGGTGCTATCATCCTCACTTCTTGATACTCATTTTGAATACAGGTACATATACCCTAACGAAATTATAATTATTTCTTTTCGTTTGGACTTAAGATGGCTTTAAACACTTTTTAAGTAACTAGTAATTATAGTTAAAAGGTTGCTTATATTTTAACTATTAAGCAAAAAACAGCACCAAACGATGCGTAGGACCTACATCTACATTCTGATGTTAGATTCGTGATGGACAAGTAGAAGCAGTTAACGAGTGAGTGGCGTCACGTCGTCTAAATGAATTATTGTTGGCTTTATGAAGAACATAGAACGATGAGATCGGAGGCAATCAAGGGCAACCCGTCGTGAGGACCAAGTAAAAAGGTGTCCGCGCTAGCGGGGTGCCGCGGCGTTGCGATAAATGTTACGTTACGCACCCACTTCCCTATTTCAATTAGCAATGAACAAGCAAATTAACAAATGTGCCAACATGATTTATTGCTCAACTAACACCTTTGACACTGAACAGCGAACATGGCGCAGTAACTTTACGGTTTATAGCTTTCATTTTAGTATCACGTTGTTATGGAATATTGTTGTAATCAAGTACTACGCGTAATACCAAATCTTTAAATATAAGTCGTTTGGATAAGTTCTTATCAATCTAAAAACAAAAAAAAGAAAATAATAAACACTTATTTAAAAATGTGGTCATGACTCAAATTTCAAACTGCTCTTACTATGACAGGCAACAACGAGTTTGATGCACTGCTGGGAACCAATTTAATGCTGTAACAAATCAATAAATGTATCGGTTTATTAGAAGCTATGTGGATTTGATTTATTCCCTCGACACAATGTGGACGAACGAGGCGAGACCTTGTTAGTAAATGTCAAAAAAGCTGTGATGTAAAAAAATAGTAGCCTATTTACAGCCGACGGGAATCGTAAGCTTGTTAAGATGAGTTAAACTTAAGTTTAATGGCGCTATATCATCTTTTTATGTTTGTTTGATATTTCATCATCTTAAGTGGACTTAGCCGTAATAATTCGAAATGTTAGTGCATTCTTCAATCATTCAATAATGCAAACAACATCAAATACCTAATTATTTTTTTATACATATTTGTTGTTAAATTAGGCACGATAAAAAGTAACAAAAAAGTCAAACACAAACTATTTACTCCATAAAGAACCATATCATCGAGTACACCAATTTATCAGCATCAGAAAATAATTTGATCCGAGGCTGCAACTTTAAGGTTTAAGAATGCAATTAATCAAAATTTGGGCAGTAGCTAGACCCGCTCGTAACGCCTCATAAACCGATATCGATTCACTTGATAAGTTGCGCAAGCCATTGTCCAAAACTGCCGTGTCATTATTAACAAAGGCGGTAGTGGGCTCCTTATTAAAATTTAGACACTGTCGATGAGCCGCTCTGTTTTGATAAGCGCGGGCTCGAACACTATCAACAATTAACTAAACCGTACCAC
>DWAJ01000932.1:0-26438 GCA_018238005.1 Eurema mandarina
GGTGCCGTATATGTGTCATGATTGGATGAAACAGGCTCCTGAAAAACAGTATTTACTATCTTGGGAGCCTGGGTAAAATATTTTGTAAATCACCTTATTATGGAAATAAATTATTATTATTATTATTATTATTATAGTGTATAAACTCAATTGTTTTTGTAGAGCGTAAGCATATACATATTTTTATATAACATTGTAGACATATATAAGTAGTTTAATATTTTCTTCAGCTACCAACTTACCACAAACAGTCCTTTGCTGAGATTCAGTTCAATGGTTTTGCCTGGAACCAGCGAATTATATGCCTGCTGTGCTATGAGACCGAGCATTGGCTTAGCATTTGCCCAATCGCCTGCTATTTCCACCTGAAGGTAAATTATTTATTTTCCATAAATTGAAGAATATGTTGACAAACAAAATCTTTATAAATCTTGACAGATTTAATTTTTCGATGTTTAATTCTTAGATCTTACCTCAGTGGTAGCATGGATGAATTTAGCTAATCCGGCACACAAAGGTGTAGGCTGTGACAGTTTGAGAGTGAAGCAAGCTGGTAGCATGGCACTGTTTTGTGGTACCACTTGTGCATATACTGGACCCCTATAATCATTAATAAAATTGATTTGCTTATAAAATATTAGATCATTAACTGGACTTAGTTCAACGATTCATTAAAATGTTACATGGTTAATTTGAATAAATCTTTATTTTCATATAGTCAAGCCTTTTTTTTCGCGATAAAACTTATCTATTTTTATCGCGTAGCTTTAAAGTATATTTGTTCTGAATTTCATAAAAATTTTTAGAGCCTACTTCATTCAAACAAAAAATCAAACCCTTACTAGGTATATAATAGTACAAAAGAATAGATAAGCCTTCTTACCCTTTTCCCGCTCTCTGGCTAGACGATATAATTGGTGCCAATTGCAATTTACTAGCTGTAGATCCTTCTAGAAGGACCAATGCTGATTGACCGATTGGTTTTCGAGCTGGGGTTACGAGTGAAGTAAGACCTGAAGAGGGCGCCGGTCGACCCTCAGTCAGTAACTCAACAGTAAGAGGTTGTAGACCTTTCTCCTTGTCCAGTAATTCATATGGTGAAACAAAGTATGTTAAACGCATTGCGTGACCTAAAAGTATAGATATAATATAATTTAGCACTCAATTATAAAGAGGTTGTTTTGTTATTGATATTTATTATTGGATTTTTGTAAAGAGCCATAATATTGGGAAGAAATTAATTATGTATGTATTGTAATATAAAATTGGGGAAATAAACTATCACAATAAATGTATAAATAATACCTAATGGTGTAGTACTTACCGCCCCTTCTCCTTTGTAAAAAGCCAATAGGACTTTTATGAACTTGTGTCCAAGGGTCCTTTATAAAGCTTTGAAGCTGTCTCATTGTACATAGATCTTCTTCTAAGCTTTGTAATGCACTGAATGCTTTGCACTTTACCTAAAAAAAACAATAAATAAAACATTTCAAAATTATATGATTCATTACCATCCCAAACTTTAAACTTATTTACATCATATGTTTTATGCAATAATAAATGCCTCATTATAGGTAGAAAGAGAGAAGGATAAATAAGAAAACATTATTCATATATACTGTTACAATGATTGTGATTCAAACAATAATAAAGAACAAATTCATCTTAAGTTAGATTGACAATAACATTAATAGCATTTTATAATAAATTACCTTCTTCTCTGCATTTAGTTGGTATACAGCTGTAAGTCCTTCCAGCTGTGCTGTAAAATCGGCAAAATCTCCTCTTGATATGCATTGCACTAATTCTTCACAACTTTGTTGTTCAATCTAAAAGCATTTTAATAAATATAAATTATTAAAAATTATAACTTATACTATCTGATGATGAAGCATTTACTGTGTTGTTGTGTTTGCATTTGAGTTGAAATAAAAGTTAGAATAATAAAAGGGAAGGGTATTGTTCCTAAATTAAAAAATGCAGTTCTTTCGAGAAGTAAGTAGGTATACAAAGTATAGTTTGTAAATATGTAGAATGAATGATTCATCTATTGTATTGTAGTGGTAAGGTAAACATTACATTTCATTTAATTCTAGAGGTTAAATATTCAATTTATTAGAGACAATTACAATCATTGTCAATCAAGAACAGTACTAACCTTGCCTTCATGGTGTATTTTGACATCTTTCACTGATCCACATGATTCTACAAGTATTTCTAAGTAAAACATGTCAGAAGAAATAAAAAGGTTCACGCCAGATGTTCCTACTACAAACTTTAATCTGTAAATTATATAATTTATTTAGGGCTGGTTTACAATATGTTTACTTAAGAGGAAATTAAGAGAATTGAATGGAGAATAATAAACTAAATATAAAATTATATATTTTTTTAAATTAATAATGTAAATAAATAAAATTAAAATAAAGATAATAGCATAGGTATAGTTTAAATCAAAATGATACTTGCAAAATACCATACTGTGGAACAAACCAAATACACTGCTTAACTTTTTTATTTAAATACAGAAAATATATAAGTTAGTTAGTAGTAATAAAAAATATTTACCCCAGCTGCCTGGATAGGCATTCCAGCCGCTCAATGAGGCTTTGTAGGGAGCTAACTTTGATACAGTGTTGCAGACTATCTAAACATTTTTGTAGAATCATACGATCAGCTGAGTCGACAGCCCATCGCTTATCCTAAAATTGATTGAAAAAGATAATGAAACCGTGCATCAAATGTGTGTTTTATTGTAGTAGATTGTCTTTAATATTACTCAAAAATTTAACTTAACCATCAATGTCTAGTTAAGATTTCATTAGCTCCTACTAATTATAATATTTGCCCTCATAAAACATTGCATCTTATATAAACCAAATTCTATCCTAATCCATGATCTATATCATAATATTAGTTTGATAGATTTGAGAGATTGATAGAACTTACCAATAAGGCCATACGAACAGCTTTTGAAGTTTCACTTAAATTTTTATATTGTGATGTTTTAGATCTCAGCTTTTCCATTAGAATTTCCTTTTGGAGCTCCTTAGATTTATCATGTGGACCATTAGCGGATGTCATGGTGACTAAGGATTTGGAGTCCGTCATCTTTAAAGCTAATTTTTATCAATTTAAATCAACAAACAATATCGAAAGTACTATTTCTACTCACAGCTGTATGTGATTAAATTAAGTCTTAATATAATTATATTACTTATAAAGGTTGCGAAAACAACTTTTTTTAATACTTAAATAGTTCTATAAGCTATACACTACTGATATTTCTCCTTAAAATTAATTTCAAGCTTTTATCTAGCATTAAGCATTTCAACAAAATATCAACTATCAAGCCACTGGCGACTACCTAAATGCCATAAATGTCAACTAAGTGTCAAATATAAAATGACATTTGTCACAAAAGTCTACTATCTATGCTCAAATATTATTTTTTCCATTTTTTGTAGCCTGTAGCTGAGGTTAATTTGTACTAGTTTTTGCTCACGACTTTTTATGATTAAGTTTCTGAAATAATCTTTTTTAAAGTACTTCAGCGTTAATGATACCTTTAGTTTATTTTTTTGGACGAACAAATTTGATTACCCTAAAAATGGTTATAGTGAGCCAATCTTAAAAGATATATAATATATATAATCTCGTGGACTTTTTTAATTCCTAAGATAAATGCGATTAAATAAAAAAAACAAACTTTTCAATGATATAATATTAATATAGGCTATAGATTATATTATAAAGAGTCAAATTTGATTCCTGACTCCCTAGAATTTATTGTTTAAAGATCTGAGTATTGATTGTTGATAACACTAAACCATTTATTCGAACCGTACTGAATGTGCATAAAATGACACATTGTAAAGGCCTTTAAGTATTTCAAAGAGACTCAAAGAGTAGAGGTCCTAATCGAATTTTTGGCCTTACCTCTCACCTAACCCGTCTTGGTCCCTTACTGTTGAACTGTAGGTAACATACGCGATCGGAATACATTAATAAAACCTTTTGACTATAATCTATCTTCTATATATATAAAAGGAAAAACTGACTGACTGACTGACATATCAACGCACAGCCTAAACGGCTGAACGTAGACACTTGAAATTTGGAAGGGACGTAGCTTAGGTACTGCAGAGGTGCACTAAGAAAGGAATTCCCAAAATTCCCACGGGAACGGGAATTAGCGGTAAAATCCTTTTGTATGAAAAATCTAAACCGCTTAAGTTAGACGCTTGAAATTTGACCTTAGTAAACTTAAGGGTAAGTTGCAACAGGGTATTGCAAAATTCCCACGGGAACGGGAGTAAGCGGGAAAAAAAAATTGTATGAAAAAATCTAAGCTGAGGATAGGTAGAATAGGTACGTGAACGAAGTCGCGGCGAGTCATCTAGTATATAATAAGTAATAGATTCGAACTAACACCACATTTTATTGTAAAACTTGCTTAAAGTGTTATAAGTTTACTATTTATTTACCTTCGACTTATGATATTTCTGAGCTTTATTTTGACGCCTGTAGAACGTCCATACACAATATGTAGTTATCGGTGTCATGCCATGAATTTGCGACCAATAGGATTCCAATAAAATCCGTGAAATAAAGTTAAAATTGGAATTGGTATTCTTTATTGCGACAACGCGCACGTTTAATAAAGCCTATTTATTACCAATATAAATTTAAAATGAAGCGATAGAATTATACCGTACAGAAGTCCAGACTCATATACCTAATTTAAATTGTCTTTTTCGTATCATCTTACGCTCTTCGGGTAGTACGTTGGTCGTTGAGGAAAACAAATTTTTGCCTAGCGTGTTTGAAAAAAATCGAAGGAATAATGAACGTCTAATTAATGTTCAATGTCCATATAGCTACGTATTTACACAACAATATTAGTCTACTGGCAAACATACAGCTTAAAAAATATTTAAGGTAAAAAGAGTGAGTGAGTTTACGGTCTCCTTAAATCCAGCACGTATACAATAAAGTTTAAGATGTTCATAATATTTTCTGCGTGCGGTATAAAGCTACACTTTTCAAATTGAAACATTTTATCATTGTGAATATTTTTAATCAGATAAAAAATATTTTTTAGCATTTGCCGATCTTGAAGCTAAGCTGAAGGGAAGTGGATATTTTAAAACATCAAATAGATAAGTTGTCAAAAGCTTTATTATTTCTTTTCATCGTTTTACTCTCTTTTTTCTTTAAAATAAATAAAAAAGTGAAAATATTCTACAGTTCTAAATTGCAGATGTACCTTTTTTCAATTCCTGAAGCGTCTCTCCCGATAAAAGGCAATTCGAAATTTACGAATTGATCTAATTTCATCAGTATATTTCGTTACTTTTCTTGAACGCGGAGATCGTGGCTTTTTACCAATAACACTCCAGGATATAATACAATAAATAATATATAAATAAATTATAATCAATATTGTCGCAATACTGAATATTAATATGATTTTGCTTCAAGGTTCGTAAACTGAGAGTGGTTTATCGAACGTTCTAATTTATTTACATTTAATGAAGCTTTTAAGTTCAGTTAGGTGTTGTTCTATAAGGAATATTTAGTGAAAACATCATAATAATAAAAACAAAAAGTACACTACCTTTTAATATTTTTGGCGTGAATTTTTTAGTAGGTATTTCTATTGTATTTTTTAGGTGTATGGCGATCGTGTTACTAAAATATTATTATATTAAAACAGTACATTACTACAATAATCATTAGGGTTGATGTCTATCTGTAGCATGGTTTAAAACTACAATACTAGGACATTCGTCAAAATATCCAACGCAAACTCATCCATCACCTTCATTGTTGATGATCGTGTAACCTACATATGAAAGGAATACGTATATAAATTTATAATCATTACTCTACTTATACATAAACGATTTTGTTTAAAGCCATATTAATATGACTTAGCTCGTTCAAACAAACAAATTCTTCAGCTACATAAAAAGTTAATAAGTAGGTATATGTATACCTTTTTTTTTTTATAGAGGGACTGGCTATTGGGGGTGTTGTGCGGCACGCTAGACGCGCCGCACGGCCAGGAATACCCACTAAAACCCTCTGCCACTCTTAGCCCTTGAGTCGGAGCGGGGGATCACTTGCGCAATTCCGCCTGCTGACCCCGACAGGAGGTATATGTATACCTACTATACATGCATAAGTAAGCAGATATGTTGGTAATTTTATTTTAAGAAAATAATGCCAAATAAGTCAAATTTTGTGGGCATATTCATCTACTGGCAAAGCTGCACGAATAAGTGAAAATAAAATATTCAAATAAGTATCCATTAGACTCAAATAACTTGAAAATTAAATTCCAGCTCTTTTGAATGAACGATTCTACGAAGCGACTTGAGAATTATGTCGAATAGGTACATACCTGTCTATTTATTTGTTTCTTTCGTGACAATAAGGTCATATTAAAACAATAGTTTAACTAAAGTCATAATGACCGAATACTGAAACGCAAATCAAACTAAAATATGAAGTAATTCAATTTACTTTATACTTAAACTGGAAACAAAACATTATATACGACTAGCTGACCCGTGCCCACTTCGATTGGCATAATGTTAATTATATATCCTTTTCGGTTTGTTTATAATGTATGACACTCAGCAATAATGTGGCTTTCTATTGGTGAAAGAATTTTTAAAATCGGTTCAGTAGATCCTGAGATTACCCCTTACAATATAACAAACACACAAACTTTACTTCTTTATAATATTAATATAGATAAAAAAAAGATTACATTTCAGTATTCAGCAGTCAAATGCGTAATAACTTAGAGTCAATTTACGATGCTCTTCCTTTTGCATTTATAAACCTTAATAGTTAGAAATATATTTAAAAAAATAGGGAGATAACATAAATAGCAATTTTACGTCGTCTAACAGGACTTCTACAAGTTTTACTAAAACTTTAAATTTCTCAGAAGTAGGTTGTTGAGTGGTTCTTTTTGGCATAAACACGGACAAAAATAAACATGTATTTATCTACCTAAACTTAAAAAAAAATAAAGGAATCCTGTCGTATCGTAGAATGCACACATTGTATTAGTCATTATGAATATTCTGCTTGTCATCTTCAGCCATGAACTTGGCCTAAACCTCGTTAGCATTGCGCTATATCAGTATTCTATTGCTATCCACATATGTATAGGTATGTGATAGTATGCACAGTTTTCAGGAATTCTAGCTTGATTTTCCGACTCGACTTTTATTCTAATTAGTACGAGTTGTATAAATTGATTCCTTAAAAAAATAAACTATATATATAATATGGTTAACGAATATCTACAATAAAATCTTGGGGAACGAAGTTCCTGACGTTTACATTGGAAGCTCAATTTTCTTTAAACCACTGAAATAACGCGAAATTAATTAATGTTTGGGAATGTAATGAAAAATTATTCATCGGATAACTTTTTAATTTTTCAATTTTATATCGAAATCGATTTCGATTCGAAATTCCTCATGTAAATCAAAGTAGTTAGTGTTATTCCTTAATTTTGTTCAGTACCCTACTTTCCTGCATATGGAGTAATCGATTTAAAACGTAGGTTAAGCTGATTCTGATCTGATTTACCTTTAATTATATACATGTTTTGTAAAACTAATACCTTAAAAGTGAGTAATGAGTATCAAAGAACTAAGTTTCGTGGGAGGCAATTGTCCAGTAGCGGCTGGTCCGTTTTCAACGCGAAACCCTGTAACTGATATCGGTATACTTTCTAAATTACGAGATACAAGCTTGTAATAACGGTGTTGGCGGCTTGCCATTTATATACGCAATGATAATACGCGAGACCGAGTAGAGTTCAAGCAATTGTGACAGTTCCTTTTATACATTTACCAAACACTTTATACAAAAAAGCCTATGACATTAGTACAAATGATTAAGTATTATAACCTAAAGATGAAATGGAATTTTTTTACTCCCCAAAAAAGTGATTTAATAACCTCATACCGAGGTGAGCTAAAGCAGAGCTTCAAATTAATATACTATAAAACGGCTGTAAAATAAACTTCTTTCAAAGTGAATATCAAATCGAATGTGACTAGCACAAAGCGTAGAGCTATTTGCGAGATAATTGCGCACTAACTTTAATTAGCTGAAATCGCGTCTCATCGTGGTAACTACGGGCATAGTTTAATGTCAATACGACACAGGGTTTCCGTCCGCGAAGAAGTGTTGGTTTTTGGACGCTGGAGGATCATCACAATATTACTGAACTTATATTACAAAATGGTAATAAAATTTGCAAAGATTAAAAATTTAGAGAAACTAAGTACTCCAAGCATAAATATATTTTTTCTCTTTTATAACATCTTTCTTCATTTTTTTTTATCTAAACTAAAACAATATCTAATTGAAGTCTGCTTATCCTGACTGGATATTTTTACTAAATACTTCAAATGCAAATTTTAAAAATCAGGTAAGCAATCGTCATTACCTGAAAGGTAATATAAGGTTTGAGATGAAAAAATAATATTATTTATTATGTATAATAACGAATATATGTTAACTAACGTTAACGTTTAACTTTTATTTTATGGAATCCGAATTCGGATATACTTAATATTTGTGCGTTGTTTTGAAGATTGCCTATGGGACGGTTATTTGTTAGAAGTAAATTGATTATGGTACCGAGTTTCATTGTTTTCCCAATGATTTCCGGGCAAATGTTATTTTTGAGCTATTGCTCAATTTATTACGCCACCACTCTAGTCATATTTGAGTGGCGGAGTTTTATTAAAATCTAATATAAAAAACATCGCGCTAAGAACTTCAGGCATCCGTCTTTCTAAGACTATAATACAAACAACTTGGATGTTTTAAGGTTAGAGCGAGTAGGCTCCGAAGTAGACACGACCGCATCTTCTGTTACGAGACCGACACTGTGGGCTATTTATTAATAACGAAAACAAATATTAATATTTCGTTGTCTTGCATGTAAGTAATTTTTTGAGATTTAGATAAGTTGAATATAGTACTTAACTATTATCGTAGTGACGTTAGGTGACGGTAGCGCCTTTTTATCTAAAAATCCGTACATTAATATAATTTGCAAGCGAATAATCGCTTATTTGTCGACGATTGGCTCAGACAGACAAGTTATGTGTTTGACATGTTAATGATATAATTAAAGTAAAAGTACTATGGTTATGTAACAAAACAATGATGTCATTTTGGAGTATGAATATTTGTTTTTAGGTAGATCAATAAAATGCCCTTTTAATTTAATGGATATATTTGTATTAAAAATAATACAGTAAAATAATTATCATTTTCAGACACATTTACCGTTAAAGAACAGAGTTATAATTAAAAATAATGTACCTTAACAACTCTCTCCTTATCTAATAAATAAATATACATTCTATAATTTATAACATACGTTTAGATTTTTTTTAATAGGAATATAATTTTAGTATCTCAATTGAACTAGTAGAAAATGTAAATATTACGATATTTTTATAATTGTATGCACGACATTAATGTACATACATATACATACAACAACAGATATAATATGCTACGCTTTGTAACCGATAATTAAGATTTGCTTACATTATCTGCAAATTCTATAAACTGATATTAGAGTGCAGTCACGTAGGCGAAACAGTACAAACTGGTTGATCTTGTTAAAATAGTAACGAGAATACAGATCGTGACAAATGTATTTAAGAAGACGGACTAAGTCGATGGACGAAAGGGGAATGTTTTATGTTTATCGCAGAGTATGATCGCCGGATCTCTTGGAGCCGATGGGGAATTGGGAGAGGTCGATCTCATCCATGGGATAGTCGGGCCTGTAGCGTTTCTTGTCCAAACTAGATCTGTAAATAGCGACTTGTATTAGTTTTAATATTGCGTCATAGAATAAATCAAATGTTATGTATAGACATAGGTGTTGTGTAGGCAAATAAGGCTACTATACAAAATACTTAAAACTTTAATTTAACAATCGTCGTAAGCTAATTATCAGCTTAAGACTTTGAAAATATGACTTTAAAACTAAAATGATGGTTAATAATATTACCCAATAATGTGTTGATTATTTTAATCAAACTAAATACATACATCGTTGAATGGCCAAATATTGTTAGGCTATCGCAGATGCAAATTAGCTACATGTATTAATATTTAATTTTAATAATGCTTTAAGGCGGTTCCTTTAAATGGATAATCCCTCCTATGGGTGCGGGGTCTAAATCTAACTGTCACGAATAACTAAAATGTAACTTTATTATAAGGCCGACACAAATATCCCAATTTAAAAGTTATATACGAGATTACAGTCTTAACTTTGGAGTCAAGTTTTGCATTTTAGACGATTTTGGTACTTTAGTCAAACTAATTAGGCTTGAGACTTGAGGGACATTTTAGATCTAACTTGAATGTTATCAATGTTAATAAATAATATTAAATACGTTAACATTTTTGGTCAATTTTGATTTAATCAAAGGTAAACACATTCAAATTGATTTTATAACATTTTGTGGATATAAACATTTATAAGTTCAATTATATATTGTTCTATGGACTTCAATAAAGGTAAAAAAGAATTAAAAACTTACACAGGGATATCCAGATAGTTGGGTCCCATGAGATGGTAGAATCGCTTGTAAGGGAAAGGCATAGATGATTGATCGATCTCGTCAAAGTTGCGTTTCCTTACAAAAGTGTTCATGTTTGATCTGTATGGACATTAAGTAAAAGATAATTAAATATTGAATACACTGAAAATAAACGGGGTAAATAGAAAAGCTATAACAATATTGATCATAATATTATTATTATTACCATGTACATATTATGGACCAATTTTATTTTTTTCCAAGTGATAAGTCGCGCTAATTCCTAACTACTTAAATAGGGTAAAATCACTTTTATTTAATTTATTTGGAAACATAACGCTTATTATATAATCAAAACGATAGACTAATAAAATAATAGCATTATAAAATGTTAACTAGCTTGTGTGTCTAAAACTCCACTAACTAAATGTAAACATGGAATATTAATATTTCGAAACGAGCTCAGGTTTATTTAAACCCTTTTCAAATACAATGTTGTAAAACAGGTATTTTTGTTATTTAGATTTGACATTTCTGTTGATGACTGTTTAATTCAAAAGGGGAAAACATTATATTAAGCTGTAAAAAACCATGTAGGTACCTAATACCCACAAAAAGCTTTTGTTAGACTTTATCGTTGTACAGAAACGACCTTCCCAGACCTAAAGACTCACAAACACTAAGGGTTTATAACAGTTGGTTGTTAAATTAGTGTTTACGACAAAACTAACTAAACAAAATAGTTCATAGTAATTTAACATCAAGGACTGAAATGGAGATTATCACAACTAAGTCAAACTCAGTGAAGTTGAAAGCTTAACTGAAACTTGTAACCGTGTGATGGACTGAGCAAACGGATTTCCCTTGTTGATCATATAGCTAGTAAGTTGCCATCAGCAAACATCTTAAATTCATAGTCACGTTTATTTATCCCATCTTATTTCTGCACCGTTTATTATTGTTTGATTTAAGTTTAAAACGGCGATGTTGTTAGTTCATCGTCGAAAGTTTAAAGCAAAGTCACACTTTGAAATACATAATTGTTTATTATATAAGAGTTAAATGTAATGCAAATTTTGCGAAATTAAATAGGATGTAACTCAGTATTTCTAAGGAATAACATGCACCGCATAAATAAATTCCGTCTCAAATTTTATCCAAAAAAAAAATCCAATAAGAATGTTTAAACTATAATAGTATTTACACATTGAAAATTTTTAATGATCGTTACGATTAAATATTCTGTTGTTATAATACAGTTATATAATAATCACGTCACTTCTTATCTTCGAAATACATAGCAACATTTTAGTATTAAAGTGTTTTATAATTCTGTCTTTTGTTAGTCGACAGTACCATTTGTATTCTTTTACGTGCTCTAAAGGAATGATGCCGTACTCACCGGTCGATTTCATCAAAGTTGCGTTTAGGGAACCCTTCGCCGTAATAGCCGTATTCAAGAGGACTCAGCAAAGACCGGCTACCATATGGACTACAATGAAATTCAACATTAGTAGGTACCGCATTTAAATAATGCTGTCTATCACTTTCCTATATTGAAATTATATTTTACCCAACTGCGCTATGCTGAAATTCTCGTATATTGGAAAATTATAAGCGGAACATTGTTCGTTCTCTTTGATCATAAAATATAGAGGAATTACATTGAAGGTTACATTCTATTATTGATTTATAAATGTACTTATGTCAATCGGGAAAAAAAATCACAAATAAAAATTACCAGCAGTTTGAGGTTTTCTAAAAGATTAGGCTATTCATATAAGCCTAGATCAAACAATACGTTTAATGTAAGGGTTCGAAAATTAGTGTTTTTTATCATACCTGATATATTCATACCGTCGTCCCAAATGCGGCATGCGATGAGCCTCACGAACTTGGCGCACCAAGTTACCGACCCCTACAGAATCCAAGTTTTGAGGCTTGTTACCTACACATATTTAATTGATCAAAGTAAAAAAAAACATGATTATTATATTAGAAAAGTAATTTAGAACTCTTACCTGATACAGCCTTTAAATATCTTACTTTTATATTTTATTGTATTGTTTTGCATTTTTTGTATTTCTAAGCAAAGAAAGATGATCTTATTCTAACTGAATTCCCGAACGTCACGCGTTACAAAGAGTCTATTATAACATAGTCAATTTTATGCGAGTTTGCAAATCAGTTTTATGTGGTGTTGAACAAATTGAAGCTGGATTATTGAAAAACAAGATTTTAGTTTGCACATTTATTTTCAAGATTATAATTAATCACATACATCGAATACACTTTGAAAATATTAAATTAGTCAGGATTTATTTATTGGTAAAAAGGTACGGCTTACTTAAAATGTAGATGTAGATAGTACATAACAAACATGTGATTTAAACAAAGTTGCCTCCTCCCAAAGAATCAACTTCCCGCACTAAATTTCCACCTCCGATCGAATCCAAGTTTCGTACAAAATTTCCTCCTCCAATAGAATCAAGATGTCGTTTTACTAAATTCGGACCACCAATTTGATCCAGATTTTTCTTTACCAAGTTGCCTCCACCGATGGAATCAAGGTTCCTTACCAAATTTGCTCCTCCTATAGAATCTAAGTTTCGTACAAAATTACCGCCACCCAATGAATCCACATATCTTGCGTAGTGATTCCTAACATTATTAATACTGCCATAATCTTCTTGACTTTTTCCCGTGTAGCTACTGCCACTACGACTTTCAGCGATTCGTCCGTTGCCAAAAAGACCTTTGGCCATTAAATTAGTGTTTAGGTAATCTGAATGTATACCGTCGTTTTTGATTTCGTACTGTAGCAAGAATCGTAGGAAATTTTCTAATTCCTGTCTTTGTCGGAGATCTGCAACAAGGTTTTTACAATTTCTCAATGTCAATTGTAATAAAAAAGTTCAAGGAATGTTGTACTTACCAGGGTGGTAGAAGATGTGCACATATTAAACTGTTGTGCTCGGGTGCGTTGGTAGAGTGCTTTCCATCACCAATAAAGACGTGAAATCGTGAGAGACTTTGAAAGTGCATAGATGTGAATAAAACACTTTTAAATAATCTTTGTGGTGCGTGTGCTCAGGGTTGCTCAGAGCCTGGGAGTGTTGGTACAGTTATTTGATACTCAAAAATATAAGTGATAAAGGACGTGATAAGTGCACGATTCGACATACGACTTTTCCGTGAATTGGTATTATTTAAATAATTATCACAGTGCGGGGGTTTAAATGTGCCGTAAGAAATATTTCGTGATTTCGTGAGAATAAAGATAATTTATTATTATGGTATTGCACTCTTACCGTTATCGTATCGGTCTGCTGAATTATGATCGGCTATTTCTTGTTCCTGTTAAAAAATAAGTATTTTGTTATATTAAAAAGTCTAAAAAATATGTCATGATTAAAATATTAGGACTGAATGCCTATTGCAAATTGATAATCGTCAAACGCTTGGCATTGTCATAATTAAGAATCTGATTGGAGCTTAGTTTGTTATAAAATATTCCGAGGCGAGTAATTACGCGTAGGGACTAAATTATTCATTTAATTAACATTTTCCTATTAAGTTAAAATTTTCGTTACGCAATGAATTTGTATATCGAAGGGCCAGACCGCATTGCAGTTCTGAAAATTACATTTTACTATAAAATCAGTTCACGCGATTACATTATAAAGTAAGACAGAGAGAAAAAGTGAGTTCTTATATATTAAAGCTTATTTAAGCCGTATATAAGAATATTATATATATTTTACCTGACGAGGATCGGCATTGCAGCAAATTACTAACGTGACCAAGGCAATGGCCACAGCTCCACTTGCACGTATCATTGTAACTGCTAAAAAGAAACACATTAAAATACACCCATTTAAAAATCTATTTTAACCTAACCCGGATACTGTTAGGACTCAGGAGTTCTAATAAAGTTTGAATACAGGTAGTATTCTGTTACCAGTGTTAAACTCTATTCGAGTGTTCATCGATTAAAGTATTTTATCTGTAAGAATAGTCGATATTTCTATAAAATATAAGATTCGTTACAAGCTCTTCGCCATTTTGCATTTAAATAAGCTTATATAAATGTATTCTTAGGTCAGGTGTGAAAGCTCACAGCACTATAAGAATGCTTTTATATCATCAATTATTCCAAAGAGCATGCTCTGAGATGCGAGCATATTTACAATAAATTGCATTTAAAAAATGTAAAATGTATCTCTTGATATTGCTTGCTTTAGGTATCTATATCTATATAATTTATTAAAGAAAGACGGGCTTGTTACGACACTTATAACTCGAGATCGGCTAGACCAATTTTCATGGTTTTTGGTTCGTTAGATTTGTCACCGCCCCGAATAGCAGAATACATCTTAAAAATAATGAAAACTATATAAGCGGGGAGGGTCAAAGTTTATATGAAAGTCTAATACGGAGTCACGGGCAACAGCTAGTATGAGATAAATAATAAGTAATTACGTATACTATATGCACTCAATCATAATAAAAGATTTTTAAAGGAAACGCAATACATAAAGAGAGGCCATTTCATTAGTACGGGTTAAGTAAGAGTATGACGGTGTCCACGGCAATAAGTGAGCGTCAATTAACTCCATTGCCGTATAATAAAATCAACTGTTCGAAGAATTTTTCAAAGCAGAAAATTCTCTAAAAAATTACTCTCGCAAATGTGATTACTACAATTTTTTTTTAAATAACTGGTCAAAGGATGTCTTTTAACTACTGTAGTCAGGCTAATAGGACTATTACTAGGTGAGAGACAACGCTTTTAAAATAAGCTTCTGATTAACTTGAATTTATAGTATTGATGTCGTAAGCGTATTTAAGCAATGTTTAAAATAGGTTTAAACGTAAGATATGTAGATTGATACATGCATGTCAATATTCAGCCCTAGAATATCAGTAGATATTCTAGTAGATATTCCCAGCTAGTAAACTGGGGAGACGTGAAAAGTCAAATCAGCTTCTAGGGCAGGAAGGATGCTATATGAAGAAAGGGGTTCAAAGGGGTACAGGAAGGCTTTATCATGCCCCAGTAAATTAGCTCGTATTTAAGAGCTTACGATTTCATATTTAATGGTGCAACCTTTAGTTGATGATTTTGCCTGTATATAAATAATGCTTTACGTTTTGTGCTGACCGTATGATTTATTAAAATTTAAGTTACCTTTGATTATCTAAGTAGTAGCACAGGTTATATTTAATTTCAAAAGTGCTTTGTAAACACATCGAAATTCTATTCCTCGTAATTTTTAAAGTACAAACATTTGTTCCTATGCGAGTTGCGACACATCTGATGTTGTTCCCGAAGCCTCGAGGCAATCTTTGAAATTTATATCTTAATATAATACACACTCGCGAAAAGCAAGCGGGTGGATCGTGCTCGATCAACTTATAATACGAAAGATTACCAAAGTTAATGAAACGCAAAACAAGGGTCGAAAATTCTAACGAGTTTAGCAACTTTTAAATCTTTATCATAATATGGTTTTATATTATATCCAGCTTATATGTTGTTACGCGTTATTCGATGTAAAACTCTGATACTATAAGCAAGGATTATAATATTATTATTAAAATTTTCTTAATTAAAGTATACATAATTATTTATCCGAACATCTGAAAAATAAATCCGGTGATCATATGATATTATACTAGACAAAGAAGATAACAATAATAGAAATGGAGTAGAATGCTTATGTAATACGCAGATGTCTTTATGAATATTTAATGAAAAGCGAGTTATAAAGCTCGAAAGGATTTTGAAGGATTTTTGTCTCATACATCCATTAAGGAGAACATAATGTATGCAGGTTTTTCATTTAAAATTTGAATACGTACATACGTTATATACCTGAAAGAAAAGTGACCTTAATGCTGTTATAATTCCGTCTTGGTAATACTCATTTTATTTTATCAATCCATGTTTTTTAATACATATGATTACAAAGACATCAACGCGTCGGTTATATGTTTAGTGGCGATGAGAAAAAAATATCGCATTCTGTTTAAAATTGCACATTTTAATGCAATGTTAAGATTGATACATTTAAAAGACTATTGTTGAAGATTGATGAACAACATTGTAGATTCAGTCTGTACCTATAGGCTGTTGAAATTCAAAATATTTTTCGCATCGTTAGATATCAAGTAATATAAATTAACTTTCAAAATTTTACTTTAATTTTTTGTCACGTCAGTGAAAGTTATTTTGTTCTAAATATTTAGCTATCAATATTCGCGATTTCAGTTTTTCTAAATTAATAAATGTCATCGGCAGAATTGGCGGAATTAATAATTTGTTTCTGCGTATCAAACACTATGGATTTTGATGTATTCGTGCCGCTCTGTAGCCTTTGAAGGCTGAATGTTCCCGATAGTGCCGAATATTTTTTATTGTGATTGTAGGATTTAGGTAATAAACAATTCTTTGAATATTAATCCTACTAAATTTTAATTATTTTCAAGTCATTCATAAAATGCAAATTTTTAAATCGTAAAACATGATTACTCTAAGCTTTATAGATGTGCAACAAAGCATTACAATATTTTAATTGAAATAAGACATGATAATTGTAATAAGTACTCTATACGTACATATATCTTAATATAGTAATATTGAGACCGATTGCTGTGAGTCACCAATAAGAAAATTCACTGTAATAAACTAAAATTATGTTTGCATTCACGTTGTGGAAATTGAATGTCATTTGCTGAGAAAATATAATTTATTGATTGACCTTCCATCTATTACTTGTTATTTCGCGATTCTTATTTATCCTGGAGGAGTTACACGCGTTAGTAATTATTCCAATTGCTCTGATGTATGTTCAATTGAGGATTATTTATATACATAATACGTCAATTATTGTGAGCACGATACTCGAAGCATTAATGCGGGTATTTTATTTATAGTTTGCTAAAATTTTGGGAAAAGTAGAGTAATTTACAACTTAATGAATTATTCAATAAAATACTTTTAGGACCTAAAATAAATTTGAGAGCTATATGCGAATAATATAACTGGAAATTTTGGAATTGATATGTATCGAAAACACGTAAAGCGCGTTCTCTCTTCTTTCTAATAAAAAAAATATCAAAATCTGTTACTTAGTCAGAAGTTCTGTCGAATCAAAAAACTGACCGTTAAAATGAAAATTCTATAGGTATACTCTTTTTTAGTCGGTGAAAAACTAGGGTCCAGAGGCAGCATTAGCATTTTATATTGAAGTTATCCTAATATTGTACATTGTGGGGTCAGCATTGTATCTTTTACTGTCAATAAAATATCCAATGTTATATCGCGGAACATTGTTATTTTACATGCATATGCTCGAAACTATTAATATTTTACTCACCTTTTAATGTAAATTTTACACCGTGTAAGTAACTTTTATAATTAAGTCATTGCCTGATTCAAGGTTTAATAAAGGGAGTCTACCTTTATTAAAAAAAAATTAAATTTAAGAAATAAAGGTGGACTAAAGTTTGGTAAATATGAAAAAGTAAAAAAAAATGAACGTTAATTTTATAAACTAAAGGATAAATGTAACAGCCTCGACGTAGTGTTACTAGTTATTTCTTTTAAATAAGAATAAAATACTAATAAATATACTAACCTGTTGGTTGTTCGGGATTGTTGAGTGGACGGTGTTGGTGTGCGATGTGCCGTGGAAGGCTTCCCGTCGGCTTTTATATCGTTGGGCGGATCGGCCGCCCGCCCTGCCTCGTTAATGCAACAAGCTGCTACTATATTGTCAATTGTCATCCCTATTGCTATATTGTATATGTGTATATGGCACTTGTACGATTTGATTTAATATTAAGAGAATTGACTTTTATATTTTATTGGCGTTGAAAATATATATTTATATAAATTAGTTCATTGTTATGACACGTTACATAAAGTACGTCACGATCAGTTGATATTTATAATTTTTTCGTTATACTTATTTCCTTTATTATTATAAAATAATTAGTATTGTTTAATAGGTTGGCATTACGTTTCAAATAAAAATGAAATTATTTTAAATATTTAATAATTTAAAAACGGATTTAGCATTACTATTATAAATTATTTAAAAAATAAAGTGAGGGCAACAAGCCGAAAAATTAATAGTTTACTGACTTTCTATTGATTTAAACCGATACAATAAATTAGACATTAAGATGTATTTAGGGTTATGGAAAAATATATAAAAAAACGTTTAGTTATTCGCAGTAAAGTAAATTAAAGTTTAACATTTTTAAATATTTTTATTTTTCAGATAGTTCGATTTTATCCTATAAAATGGATTTTGTTTAAATTAAATTATTCAAATCAATTAAATTAGCCGTCATCTGACATACTCGTTGACGCTACTCTATTAAAAAAATTAAGCAGTTATATTATTTTCCTTCAAGTTAAGTGACGGATCACTTATCAATTCTGTGTGCAAGACACGATCTTATACTTTATCAACATTAGTGAGTCGCTATTACTCGGTTGATGCTTTTAATTTTTACTCCACTGCTTGATTACTTAAGTCATTGTCTAACACAATGAGATTATTACAGCAAATTTTATATCTTTATAAAACTATTAATACTTTTTTAATTTTTATAGTAAATTCAAAGCATTTTAAAAAGGCTGGTACTTTTCCATTCTCATATAATAGATAGAAATAAGTATTATCACAGCATTAGTTTAGTGTGTATGAAGACCAATCGAAAACGTTTTTGTTAGATAATCCACTTGAGGTACTGAAGAATGTCGGTATGGATGGCTAAGATTTTATTTAAAACATCATTATTCTTGATTAAAAATATATAGCTAACTTTACAACAAATGCAATGGCTTCGTTTTGCTCCAATTTGTCAGCAGCATGCCTAAAGCAAAATTATAATTACTTATGGGTAATAAAAACTGTAATATTAGAAACATTGCTACGTTGTTGTCTATAAAAGGCAAATTGAAGAAATCAAACCGATAATTAATATAAAAGATGAAACCAAAATAAAAACGTAAATTATTAACTAATAACGGGTTAGCGGTCAATTAGCGTAAAAAATAACCCTTCTAATTCTCTCCCGCGCTATATAAATCATGCCTTCAATGAAAAATCATAATTGGGTCACACTGTCACAGTGATAATTATTTCCTAACGTTGCAATTTTTACTAGTAAATATGAAATGATTTTTCTCTGTTTTAATATGCTTTATTTTATGGTCAGCGAGGCGACTTATATTAGAAATACATTTTAAAAGATTTTATGTCAAGTTGCAGATAAGCAATACAAAATAGATTAAATATTTATGTTGAACATGAAAAATCTGATACATGAAAGTCACATATGTAATGTTACATTTCATTGCAAGCAGATTTATGATTTACAATTCATTCTTTCATTTATTTATCTATACTTTTTAAAAAGAAGTAAAGTTTTGTGTGTTTGTTAAATTGTAAGGGGTAATCTCGGGATCTACTGAAACGATTTTAAAAATTCTTTCACCAAGAGATTACACCACGCCACTTTATTGCTGAGTGTGGATAATTAACATTATGCTCAACAAGTGGGCACGGGTCAGCTAGTATATTATATTAATGCAGTTTCATAGGAATCGCAATCTAACTACATACAATATACTTTTAGAATCATCCATACTTTTCCAAAACAGAGTGAATAAACATTTTTGTTCACAAAACTTTCAACAGGTGTCTATTAAGAGTGGTGTTTTGAGGTAATTCCATTATCTAAAGTGCTCTCAGTGTTTAATAACCGGCACTTGACGGCAAGTGATACAAATCCGGGGATCATTCGCACTGCGATACGCCACCGAATGATGTCACAATACTACGTCAATTTATTGTGACACCCAACTGTTTTTACCTATTACCATATGAAAATGGAAAAGATTTACGATATCATTTGAAAATTGATGCCTTTATTACTAGTTAATCGTTTGATTAATTAGTGGTAGTGATATGAAGTATATTTATTTGATTCACAATTCATACCTAATTACCTACATTTTTTCATTCGTTTAGATGCGAAAATTTTCAAAGTTAAGGTAAGGCAAGGTTCAGACATATTTAACATGTTAGAAGACAATGGAAAATTTGTAATTGTTAAAATGGTACGATTCGCCTTTATTAATTTCTTTGACTTTGTAACAACTATGCTTTGAAATATTGCGTATCTTCTTAGATAATTAGACTCTATCAAATATAGGTAACTCATTAACTATTCCTTAGTAATGCTAAGGTTTTCGAGAATGTAGTAACGTGCAAACGTAGGTATTTACACAACATAATGTGTGGATAAAATTAAAAGGTTAAACGAATAAACTCCTAAAGGGATTTTGCTGAAGTTTCATGTTGTAGGTTTGAAGTTTGTATGTAAGTAGATCAAAAAGTTTCTGAATTAAAACATATAATACTTTTTATGCTGCTATTGTTACAGGAACACTATGCGTGTAAAACCGCGAGGCATATCTAGTACTTAATAAATGTCGCCTGGAAATGATACCCTGGAATGATGTAGAACTTTTAATATTAAATTATTTACGTACAAAAAGCCAGGTGACATTAATAAGAATGTATGCTTAATATAATTTCCACTTAATTTAATTTAAACAGGCTACTGTAATGTCGTTAAATGTAGGTAACTGGAATTGCATAAAGCACAGTAGCAAAAGCAAACAAATTCACGATTCAATTCTAGTTACATATTCAGGTATTCATTCAGCTGCCGGCTTCCCAACGATATTATTATTTAACCAGCGATATCCAACACACTTTTGTTCATTATAATTGGACGGGAAGCAGGAATAATGTCACTATTTTACATAAGTTGGGATAAAATCAATATTTAGTTGCTATACCCAATTATGCTATTGTAAGGGTACTATCGGTACAAGTACGTCTATGAATGATGAAAATAAATGCAGTTTGTTCGCGTAGTTTCCGTTCTTGAATATCAATATCCAATGTGTGTGTTTCTTACATGTTATTCCTGGGTCTAAGCTATATAGTATTTTTGCTTAAAGATTTTACCAATATCCATACATTTGGATAAATACTTTCGAGTTTTTATATTAGAAAGGATTTTATTAAAATGCCTAGCCTTGCATATTATGAGTCAGTTTTCGCTACTCAGCTGCGTATATCAGCTACGTCGTAGCAGAGCCGTAGCATAAACCAGTTTCCAAGATGTAAGATTCAATCATTACCTACAGTAAAAGTTTTTTAGTAAAATTAGTAATAAATATTTAATAATACAATAAATCATTTAAGTTGAGTTCATGCATATATATACCTATAAAATCCAAATTTAATAAATTAATTGAACGAAGAACGTTGTAAATTGAGGTTAGATTAGTCTAGATGATGAGTTAGATTACAGTTGAAAATTGGAAAAGTTGATTAATGAAATTTCATTGTAGTTGTCACAAGCGGATTGATTGTCGGATGTCGGGACAGAGAGTGTAGATACGAAATGTGTTATCTGACCAAAAAGTTTGAGGCCACATTGTTTCGGAAGTATTGTTCAGTAATTGAATAGTAGTCGTTATAATTCATTTATTATTTTAGAATTTAACTGTAAGCATTTACTGTAATGTTCTCTTCTTAATATCATATACACTTACAAAATAAATTTATAGATATGAAATTAAAAATCAGATTAACAAAAATAATAATAAAAATAATAATATGATTTGAATTTGAAATACAGGAATTCATCATATTGTGAACACCAATTCAACCCATGAAATATGTTATTGAATAGATGTTGTGTAATGTTGAATGTTAAATAAAGATCCTTGTGTAGTCGACACTACTTACTTTCATTCAAATGTTTCCCTATAGAAATAAATCTATGACTTGCAAGAAAATTAAGCTCTGAAAACCAGATTTTTTTGTCATGTCATCAGCTTTTATAACATTAAGGTTTAGTTTAAGTTGTTATCATCAACTCGTTTCCTTAATTAAAAGTCATGAACAGACTAAACTAAGTAGAAAAAAATCAACTATTTGTATAGCCATGAAAGGGAACCTCACATAAAATCATTTTTTATAGCAACCATTGTGTGGCATCTTGGATCAACCTTTAGCGAAGTGGTCGAGCGTTATCTCAATTATTATTAACATCCGACGTCTCTTAGATCTCGTACCTTCCTTCATCTATAGTGTAAGAGTTTTACACTAAATAATTATTGAGAGATAATGAATGTTTCATATTAAAATGATAAATCCAGTGTGTCATCTCATAATATCAATTGGGATGTAGAGTCATGTCAATATAAAAAATATGTTAAGTTTATGTTCATATTTATTATATCTGTAGCTACCGCTTCAAATGCGCCGAGTTCTAAATTGTTGCGTTTAGGATTTTCTAGATAAAGCATAATAAATACTTCATATAGTTCAGATAGCAAACAGAAAAAAGGAACTTATTTATTCACGTCATACGTTTTTCTAAAGCTAACATTAATTCAATCGATAACTATATTTTATGGATCGGCCGATTAATAAATATTTCCAAAGACATTGTAATGATGTCCATCACAAACTATTTACCCAGCCTTACTTTACGAAACATATTTCTATTTGTGTTTTCGAATGTAATATGGAAAATAAATTGTAATGACGAACTCCGCCTAAGGACAGTGAATAAATAAACGAGTAGGTAGGTATTTTGGTGCGCTAAGATTTTTTTGGTAAGAAATAAATATTTTTGGGGTTTTCGTACTTATCGGAATAAGACCTTAAAACATATTGTTTATGTCTCTTGAAGTTTAATTATAAAATTATCTGGCATCATTTTTTTATACCTTTAGTAAGTAAAATAAACAGGAAATGAAAAATCTAGTATCTACTAATCTAACCAGACAAAACGGAATGTCATTTCTATGACTGAAATGCCAATAACTTTATTTTCGACTACAACCAAGGTACAACCTACTGCGGCCTAATTATATATAAAAATATATTCTACCATGTAGGTAGATACATTCCAATGGTACCAAAATAGAATTTAGAGACAAATAACGTCAAGCGAGACTTCCTTATGACTTTGCTTAATCACTTTACTCTTCACGGAGAACTTTAATGAATTGCAATTTCCTAAACAATATGGTTCAATGGTCTCTTCTACATATTGTTATAGATGAAATGTTATATCGGTTCATAGCTGAAATATATGCAATGAAGCTCACGTGTAACGGATTGGATATTTGAAAACAAAAGTAAAAAATATTGGTAGCAATATCGTAATGCGAAACTGTTTGTCTTTCGTACACGCTGGAACAGAGTATGTTTATGAAACTAGTAGCAAATACAAGTTGTATACTCGTGTAGGAGAATATTTGTCGATATTCGGTATGTACATCTATAACTGTAAACCAAAATTTTTTTGTAGATAATATTTTATAAGACTGTAATAAAATTAAAGACAATTTCTTATGCGATTTATTGAAAATAAACTGATTTCGTTTTGTATAACTAACTATAGATCTATAAGAAGCGTAAAACCCTTTATTTGACAGCAACTTGAGGCTCCTTTGGTAATGAAATCTTGAACTGAAGAAGCACTATCAAATAAATTGCAATCATACTTATTGCCTGAAAAAAAAAACTTTATAACGTATAATTTTTTTTTAAAACCCTAAAACATATTATATTATAATAAAATGTATAATATAGCCTCATATAAACATGTTAAAGTTCAAGTTTTATTTGCTACAAAACACAAAAACCATAAATGTCAAATAAACTGAAATGAAATTTATCCTAATACAAAATATCAGAACAATGCTCTATTTTGTTGGAACCCCAGTATTTTGTGTCAAGGTACTTTAGAGTCGTATTTCGGGTCACCGCACGATGTAAACAAATCCTATATTTCCTTTGAAATTTCGCTAGCTTTCGAATTTTAACTTTAGTCACAAGAATTTTGAAGTGTTTTAATTACAGCTCTTAACCATAAGTTAAATATGTATAACGAAAGAACTTGAGATGAAAGATGGTCGTAGAAAAGATGCTAATTAGTAGTTATAAAATCTTCATAATCATAAAAATTTACACCATTTAACTGACAAAAACGATTTTGATTTAATATTAAACAAATATGAATATAATATATAGTAACGATTTTTCTTTAATTTCCCATAGTATTTGTATTATTGGATGTGATATGATATGATATGATGTGATGTGATATGTATACATAATACTGTTAAAGTTTAAGTAGATACTTACGGACGTAAGTAGTTCTCTGTTGACGTGGGCGTATCCCTTTAAGCTCACTACAGCTGGATTCATCTCAATAGCTTGTATGAAGTGATCAATCTGTATTATCAGATACTTAATAAATTGTACGTTAAGAAAATACTGGGTTATATTTATTTGATATAAAATGAAGGACGTTAAAGGTTATTATGTAAGTATTCAGTAGATTAGGTATTTCATTAAAATCGTGGTTCTAACTTTTTATTTATTTAATAATAATATTTAATATATTTTAATTTACCAATAGCCATAAAAATAGAATAACGGTATAGATAGATAAACTTTCCAAGAAATTATAGATTTATATTAATTACCTAATTATCAAATTTTAAGTAATGTACTTTAATATCTATAAAAGCATTTGAAAATTCCCACTTGGGCAAATTATTAACAATAATTCGCACGTCGTCAAGTGCACTTTCTCAGATCTAAGTGGATACATTTACATACCTCTTTTTGCGTAGGTCTATCGACGGATAGAACATCGATAGAAAGTAGTGTGTCTTGAACGCCAGCTGCTACCTACGAATCAATACGTACATGTTTTTATTTCCACATTATCATATAAATCAGAAGACTTTATAGTTATGTGTTTCGCGAAGATTCTGTTCCTTTGGCAATATAAAAAGTCAAATCCATTCAGTTATGTTTGAGGAAGAAGTATCAAGAATCATAGGCAAGCTTTCGCATTAATTATAATATAAGTAACAAACAGGGGAAAATATATTATTCATATTTATAGTTAAGTACTTTTAATGTGGATTTGTGAGAACAATCGGCAAATATAAACAGAAGTGCTGAACAATAAGCCGCGTCGACGATCAAACCCATTTCCTCGAACGTGAAGCCAAAACCGTGGTCGACTATCTCCGATAATGCTCCATATACAGCTATTGTGATGTTGAAAAACCTGCAAGTGTTAATTCATTATGCCATAATATAAAACCTTACTATTTCAAACTGTAAAAATAAATCGAACGACCCTATCAAAGAAATAATGTTCAGTGGTAAAGTTTTGGTTCTCGCTATAGTTTTAGGTAACAGAATAGATTGTTAGCTTTCACGGGTAATATAATGAAATTTTTAAGGAAGGAAATAACAGATAAATAAAGAAAAATTATCAATAGTTCATTGTCAATCTATAAAATAAAAATGAGTGGCAAAATGAATTGGTAAGCACATAACTCTATAACAGCTGAACCGATTTACATAATTCTTTTTTAGAATACTCCTAAATGTATGAGGATGGTTTTTAATAGAGATGGGCCGAGTACTCGGTTGATACTCGGTACTCGGCGTACTCGGCGGGGTTTTTGATACTCGTACTCGGCCGAATAACTCGGTTAATCTTTGTTATTTGATAACAAGTATATTTTATTTTATTCTAACAAACTTTTTAAATTTTTTATCTACTATGACGTGCAACGTGTTACGTGACGTGTCTGTTTGCAAACAATCAAGCGACTGGTAGTTGGAAGGTTTGGGCGGGGACCGGGGTGAGGGTTGTATTAACGTGAGCCGACAGTAGTTG
>DWAJ01000933.1:0-26421 GCA_018238005.1 Eurema mandarina
TTCCCTATACTGCCAATCACCGTCCCAATTGACCCCATATTCTGTTTGAATAGGGACGACCTATAAATTTAAGAAATCATTAAAACTGGATGCTTGTCTTGGTTTAGTGTAAAATTATTAAGAATATTCAGAACGTGACTCAAATTTTAATACCAAAATCAACATTATATTTTCAGAAATAGTTAGTGATAAATGTGTGCAAAGTTCAATTCTGTGCCTATTCACCCCGTTTGACTGTATTTATTTATTGTAATAAATATCTACGCAGCTCATCGGTATTCGGTGCTGTCAAGTGTCAAAAGTCAAATTAGAAATTTTAGCAAAAGCGTATAAAATAAACACTAGTAGATAGTAGATACATATTACTTTACAATATAAAAATAACTGTATTGTGTTCATTTTGATCAAGCTACACGAAAACTAATAACAAGCACAAGTTAGCGTTTTACGAAGTTTTTATATTAAATTTAGATATTTGTAATATCTAATAAGGAGCCTGGAGCACTTGTTTGTATTAAACCCTACCTGGTGGTGCATTCGTTATTTTATTCTATTAATACCATATCTAACTAACAATATGCAAAATTTTGTATCTCGAATGGTAAGGATATATAAGATTGTAAGTGAATATTCAGAATCGTAATAATAATAATATATAGTTTTATTACAAATTTCAGGTTATAAAGTTAGTACCACGCCGACCGGTTATAATTAGTTGTTTACATACAACCTCAGTACAACTTGAATCCCAAACTACTGAAAAAAGTATGCAAATTTAACATTTATCCATATAGGTTTTTTATTTATAGGGCCCCCTAATATTGTTTGCCTTTTTTTAGCCATTAATCAAGTTACTCTACTAGGAAGAGTTGGCGCTGATCCTCAAAAACGTGGATCTGAAGATCACCCAGTTATAAACTTTCCACTAGCAACTCACTTTAGTTACAAATATGAATCTGGAGATGTGCTGCAAAGAACAGATTGGCATAGAGTAAGCGTTTTCCGACCTGGTTTAAGAGATACTGTTTATAAGTATTTAAAAAAGGGCCAACGCGTTTATGTCACTGGTAAATTATCTTATGGTGAAGTAAAACTAGATGATGGACAAGTTAGAACTGCTTCTACTGTTATAGCTGATGACATTATCTTTTTCCAAAGTCAGCAAGAAAAGTAAAGTAAGTTTAAGTAGTTCGGTAGAATGTAAGAAAAATATGTATAGTTAATTATAAAGATTTAAGTAAAGTTCCTTGTTGAAATAAACAAGTTTTTAAATTATAACCTAAACTCCATGTAGTATCACTCATAGTTCATACCCACCCACCCAATAACATTAAAATCATAGTCAAGATATGCATGTTCACCTAAGTAGTTTTTATTTAAAACTGCATCATTTCCTATTTTCAAAAAAAAAAATCAGAAGATAGTTCATATAAATAAGTAGAAAAAAACTAAATACATGAAAATCGAGTATTTAGTTTTTTTCTACTTATTTATATGTTACCAAGAGATATGTTATATTCTTAAAAAAAATGTCTATTATAACGGTAAATAATGGTAGCATATTATAAATATATATGCTACCATTGTTTATACTTTTATAAAAAATGGTGGCATTTATAGATTTAGTAGGGCCTAGTAACCTTAATAGTTGACAGTTATAATAATCGTCAAAAAAGTTTAGCGATTGACGAGAATAGCTGCGCATCGGTAGAATCGCGCTAGTGGGTGCGAGAAAGACAACACGACTGGGACAACCAATCGACGCTCGCGCACATGACAATCACGCGCCCCGCGCGCCGCACCGCTACCTCGATACCTTATTTTTGACTTCTGCGCAGGTTCGTTCACCGCTAAAGGAAATTGACGGTTACTATACATCCAATGATGTTATATAATAGATATATTATACCCATACAAATTAACCAAAATAAGTGTTCCGTACAGCAGCGGCAGCACACATATATACAAGTCAAAACAATAGAAAAGAGATAAATGATAAAATCAAAAAGAAAAAAAAAGAGTTAGTGTTGTCTTCAAATTTTTGCGCTTACATATAACATATCTATTTAATATCATATCATTGGTTACATCTCATTGTAGTTTACTAAAATAAAAATTAGTAGATGTCAGTAGGTTTTGTTTTCACAAAGGTTTGCTCCAAAATACTTGCAACAACTTTATTTCTAGCCGCTCCTTTCTATTAATTTGCCTTTTAAATAAGTCTTCTCTGATGTTAACATTTTATAACATGGTATTTTCTACATACACGTCATTGATGGAATAACTACCGCAATAACGTCACTGCTATTCATTGCGCCAAGAAAGACTAAAGGCGTTGTAATCTTAATATATATAAATCTCGTGTCACATTGTTTGTCCTCAATGGACTCCTAAACCACTTAACCGATTATAAAAAAAATTGCACACCATGTGTAGTTTGATCCAACTTAAAAGATAGGATAGCTTACATCCCGGTATTGCCCCGGGAACGGGAATTACGCGGGTAAAACCGCGGGACACAGCCAGTATTTTATATTATCGAGATACGCAGCAGCGTGTGAACGGTGTTGGATGTGAAGCCAAGTTCAAGCAAAATATTTATTAAGTTCATTCGAAACACGTTTATTTATTTCGTATCATATATACAAATTGTTATTAACCTAGCTCAAACGGTTACGTATTTTCAAAACTGACTGACATGTAGAATGAAGATCAAAAGTGTAACCCCTTCCATATGGAAGGCCATATCATCATATGATGATATGGCCAATTTAGTTGAATTTGGAATCAAGTTAAGTAATTAAGCGATATAAAACTGAAAACAAAAGAATGTGTTAATCCTCATACCAATTTGCAATGGTAGCGGTATAATAACGGTTCCGACGTTATAAGTGGATATTTGAAACTTGCACAAAATAATTAATACTAGTTAATAATTAATACTTTTTGCAAATTTTTACTAAAAAGAATATGAAAAGATGAATTATTACTAAAAGCTAGCAAAGTGAAATCTTAAGTATAATTTCGGCGTTAGTGATATCATTTCGACTCTCAATTTAATAACGTGCATAGCCTGTAGTTGGTAATAATGATACAAGAAATCTACTAGCGTACTTGTTCATTGTTATTACGTTTATTTTGTTTTCTTAAATATTCAATTTTTTTTATAATTTTCTGTATAACTTGGCGCCAATTTCCATCTTAAGATATTTTCAGCGAAGTCTACAACCAAACAAATACTTATTATTGAACTGGACTGTCATTTTTAACGTTTATGTGTTTTTTTTCTTCTATTGGGATATGTAGGTAACATACTCTACGAGCCGGAGGTTCATGCCCGTGTTCTCGTTTATTAGCGGATTGCAAAATAATGTAATTTTTATACGTTAGAGCCATGCTGGCTACCATCTCCAGCATGGTATGCAGTTTTCGGTTATCGCTCGGGTCCACTTGTACCACCCTTTCACAGAGAGTCGACGACTGTTTCGTTAAATAAGTGGGAGCACTGGAGAACCATTTTTCATTACCTTGTCTTTTGTCCCCTTTAGACATAATTTATTTCCTTTTACTTATTCAGCGGCTTTCTGTTATTCAGTGCAGTGCCTGAATTGCAGTGTTAGCCGTCCTTGGCTGAAGCCTTGTAGTCAGTACCAGCCACCACTTTCTCATTAAGTATGGGTGCTGATTGCAGTTGGTATTGTGTATATGACCTTTTATCAAAATCGATTCAGAAATTTGGTTTGGTTGGTTCTTAAGGTAAATCCGCCACTGTTCTAACTTAAAGGGTCAGCATTTCTGAGACATTGTTTAATTTTTGAGAGCAGTGTCTGTTCATGAGCGGGGTGATCACGTACAGTCAGAAAACCATCCTGGCTCCACAGACATAAGTTAGGCCAAATTTCACTCAAATTTATAGATTCCTTAAGCGTAAAATCGTAACAACAAACGGACAGACATACTTTCCAATTTCGAATATAAAAAAGATTTAAATTTATTCATGTTGTCGTTTAGAAGTCCAATTTGATGATTTTATACCATTCGATTTTGTCAGATTCTAATAGTCCTTATTAGTTGAAATAGATTACGAAGGTAAATGAGGATGCTGTTAGACTCAGTCATTTTAATCTTTAACAAATTTAACACAATAATTTTCTTGAAACATTATATTTATACTCTTTACAAGTTGGAAGTGTTGGCACACATATGCCCCATAGAAATAATTGTAAAAATACAAACTCAATTGTTATAGTACTTATTAATACCTAGGTACTTTGATAAAGCTCCACATTTTGTTTGACAAATCATACACTCTTTAGTCAGTTCTCCTAATCTAATTTATAACTTATTCTAATATTTACAAACAATAATTTTAGTCTCTATTACAATATTTACCTATATTGATAAGAGATCACAGAAAATTGTAGCTGGAAATAATTGAGTAAAAGCCTAGCATAATATACTATTAGTCTACCACTTTACACTTTTATCACAGAGGAATTTTAGATTGGTTTCAAGGCATTATGTGATGAATTAAATATTTATTGTCCACTTTTGAATTTAGATTTATACATTATTTAAAATATAGAATTTTGCATAGATAGCGACATAATTGTGTGGTAGCGCCTATGATTTATATTATGACACATTTACCATTACGATTTTGTTTGCCTAACAGAACCAATGGAAGACACAAACATTGTGTTTATTAAATACTCTTATTTGTAAGTCTACCTTTTAGTATAAAACAAGAAATTTTTAGTTTTCGTTTATACTTAAATTATACATAAGATACGAATTAAATTAACAAAATGCATTATTAACGCGTACAAACCATAATTATAATACGCTTTTCTAATATCCTTTTGGCAATCTTTTATAACTGCCAGATATTGTTCTGCAGCTTACGGTCCATTGCACAATATATTCAAATAGTCTATGAATTCACACAAATAATCTCTGTCCCCTTTTCTAACTAATTATACTTGTATATGTAATTGACACTATCAGATAAACATCACGTGGCACAAAGGCATAAAAAGGTCCATACCCTGTTTTACTCCAAGATCCGTACAATTCTGTCAAAGTACTCTCAGTTAATTTAAATTTTTGATCATATTAAATATTATAAGGAAGACTGAAATTAACTTCTCGAGAGATATTTGACTAGCAATATATCGGGTGGAGTAAGTGATAATTTAAATAACACGACACAATCATGTCCCATAGTTTTTGGTCACAAGTCATTGTTCACATTTTTCACTTTTAAGATTGAGAGCGTAGTATTCTGAATTGTATTCTGATTCCGGCTTCATCATCATATTGTCACCGATAAGGGTGCTTATATAATGTTTGTCGTGCGACGACTGAGCGGGCGCAGGGTCCGACCGCGGTCGCTTCCGCCATGGCTCCGACGCCGTCATACTCAGATCTGTTGGCATGTCCTCTTCGACATGTTCATCTTCACAACGCTCTTCCTTCATTTCAGCTTTAACCGGAGGCTGCTGGGGTGGCTGCTGTTGAGCGACTCGCGTGGGGCTCATTTGTTGCCGTAGAAGCGAGATATTTTTAATATTTTTTAGTTCTGTTGGGTTTCTAAGGAACCTGCGAAAAACATGTTATTAGTACAATGTTTCAATGTTTGGATATGTTAAAACTGTAAGGGCTATATAGATATAAACTTACTGGTAGCAGTGACGTTCGCCCTGTACTTTGCGCAATATATTAACACGGTAATAATATCTAAGCGCTCTGGACATCTTGTCATAGTTCATAGATAAGTGGTTCTTTTGAATGCCCCATAGTTTGGCTAGCCCTGCAGGATCAACAATCTTAAAAACTCCTGTTTCTCTATTTTTCCATGCAATATAATTAGTGTATCTTTGTGTTGGATCATTAAGTAGTTGTTGAAGAAAATCCCATAAAAGTCTTCCATCTATAAAAAAAATAAAACGTTATATAACTCTTTAAATTATGAAATTTCGTAAAAGTCGTATCAAGTTTGACTCTCGACGAAAGAACCGTAAATATTCGTGATATCTTAGTACTTACTTGTATTAGATTCAGGCATATCATTCGGGAAGAATTCACGATGCTGGGTACGGAAATGTGAATGTTGTGGTGCCGCATGAGTTTGCGGCGCTGGGCTAGGTAGCGGAGTATCTTTTGGGGAGTGTGGGGGAGGTGCGAATTTAGCTTCCTCATCGGAGTCTGATTGGTTACTGCCACTGCTAGTTTGAGTGGGAACTTGTGGTGCATAAGATGGAGCATAATTCATTGTTTCTCCACGCTGTGGACTGCCTGAACTGTCTACTGAAGGGGCAGGGCTTAAGGTAACGGAATTGGGTTGGGCGGATGCAGCAACTGCACTGTGAAAGTGATGAAAACCATCAGCGACAGCCCACGTAGGAGTCGGGGGATGGGAGTGCGGTGAAGGTGGATATGGGGCACTACGTGCCGTTGGTGTCACTGGGGAAGAAGGAACTCTGCCTAATAGAGCAGCGTCGCGAACCAGCATTTGAAGAACATTGTGTAAAACATCACCGGCACCGGGACAACGTTCTCCTAAGTCGGTTTTAGTCAATAAGCACAAGGCTTTTCCTGTAAACAAGAACAGAAATTGAGCAAAGCCTAATAAATATTATTTAAAAAAATAATTGCTATTCGCTTATTATAAAACTTACCATTCATTTGAAACAAGTCCATGTCAAAATTGGGTAGATCAAATTCCCTTTCGCACCATTTCAAGAATACTGCTACGTCTTCTCTTGTCCATAATCTGGGTTCTGGGGGTAGACCAGTAGGGAGCTGTGCCTTTGCGTCTCCAAGGGGTGACAACGGAGGTGGTGCCCAAGGTAGCGGGTATCGCCACAATAGCTCAGTAGGGCTAAAGGGTAGTGGTAGCCGCTCCATGCTGGGCCCCGACGGCAATTGCAAACTAACAACTTTCATTACGATAAGCTGTAACAAAAATAACTTATGATTATAATTGATCATTTATTATTACTATGTAATAATTATTCGAGTTACTATAAATAATAATGTTTACATTTTTTTGTAATTCTTAAGAATCATAAGAGGTAATTGGTACCATTTTAACGACATATCTATGCATCTAATTATGCATATGAGATGAAAAGAAAAATAGGAATAAAAAGTAAAAATAGTCTCTCATTGCCGTTAAGAGGTGTAAGAACGTTTAAATAAAATAAAAGTTAAAGTATTAAAACACCTAACTTAAACCCAAATTACTAATGGTTTTCATTTAAATACATATATGATTTCGAGAACATTTAGATGTTTACCTTTGTATAAAAATATAATACAAAACTTGGAATTTTGAATAGAAAATGTGCGAGACCAAAAATATATTAAGTTGTATAGGTACATATTATATTATTATTTATAATTATAACTTTTTATAATAGCATAATGTTTGAAATAAATGTTAATAGCCACATTTATTCTTATCGGGTGGGGTCGGAAATGCGTGTGTTCGAGATAGCGCCGCCTGTGATAAGCAGCGCTACTTACCGGCTGAGCTGATCCGGAACTGGTTGCGGCGTCAAAAATCCTAAGAGGTGATTGGCAACAATTATTATTTTCAGCACGTACGCATTATCACAACACAAAATATCACAATATCCAGTGTTCACAAGAGCACAGCACACGCGTAGCGTTGGTCCCTCCAAACGTGTCGTGTTACGGCACACTCCGTAAACAGCAGCGTATCTGAGGGAACGGTTTCGCAGACAAGCGTCGCGGGCAAGTCTCCGACGCGAACTGATGATGCGGTGGCGGCGCGGGAGGACGGACGCTAGATCGCCTCCCCCCTCACCCTTTACCACATCGTTTGCCACACATTGCGGAGAGCGAGATAGAACTTCGGGAGCCAGACAATCCATTTTTAAATTATTATTGAAAAGATATTTTGTCTTTCCGTAAGCGTAGGTGTAAAATATTATTATGCTATTAAGTGAGTTTATTATTTTTACTCGACGGATCTGTGGCAACAGTCAACACTGAATACAGTAACAATTGCGTATGCTTAGGGCATGCGGAAGTGCTAGTTGTGCGGTGGTATTACGTCAGCGCGCCAGTTTTTAATAACTCGTAGTATTTCCTTGTTTGTATAGTCTTAAACTAAACAGTACCTAAGTATTGATTTTAAGTAAGATAATCATGTATATATTCTTGGATTTATTTTCGGTACAAACTACGTCTAACGTAAATTCTGGTTTTGTTAATCAAGGTGACCAATTCCATACTGTAACTTTAAAGAATAAAGTTATAATTGTTTCAAGTAAATAAAACGGTTTTAATTCGTTTTATACGTAGGTATGTACTGCGAGTGCGAGGACAGGAAATGTCTGAACTCTTAGCTAGCGGTTTCCTGGTACCTACAGAGTGAGACAATATGAGTGTTAACCGGTTTTAGCCGAGATTATTCGTAAAAATAATATATACCTACTCGTTTGTATATAATTCAAAGCGGAACGAAGATACAGCTTCGTGAAGTGGATTAAAGGGGCGTGAAGATATTAACTACATATTCATAATAATAATGTAATTACTCATATTGTGTTTTTGTTGAATTTTATTTTTCTATTAAAATGCATATGAACATACATTATAATATATAACATGTACTGGCTGTTGTCCCACTACCGGTTCAAGACAGAAATATTCGGCAGCCGAGGCGGAAGTGGCCTCGGGAATCTTTACCTGTTGCTCCCTTACCCCGCTTCGCTCCCATATAATACCGTCTCGCTCTATCATATACACTTTCCAACGTGTAAGAGAAATACGAAGTCAGTTGAATAAGTTAAACTAATTTGGAAAATAAAATGCCGATGTTCATGACCGTGACCGCACATCTCAGCGCTACTTTCTACGTAGACGTTAATATTATGCGATTAATTGTTTTTGAATGTTGACACTGTCGACTCCTGAAGATGACTCACCATACGATAAAATTATGTATGTTAATATTTTACATTATTGGTGGCGTTATTATATATTAAAATAAAATTACGAGGTGCATGAGAAATTAGGATGGCCCTGTTGGAATGCGTCGCGTTGCACGATCTAAGATCGAATCAGAAACATGCGGAAGTGACCGAAATAAGTGCGTAAGACAGATTTATATGATATAACTATATCTTACGTGTCAAAAATACATTAAATAAGATTATTTTAGTGAGATTTAGTTATTTGATTATTTTAGTAGACAACTTTCCGATCTAAATTTTATATTATGTTATTCAATTTGGCCAATAATATACGATAATCACATGTGTAACAGTGTATTTATTAACATTTATGTCACAATAATATTATCGATCTTGTTAACAACAATAATTGATGAATATCTGTCGAAATAGTTAATTAAGTTATTCGTTATCAATACCTATTTTCTAGAAAGTTGAAAAACTAGAAATCAAGGCGACGGAAGTCTAGACCGGATGCTGCTCTAGTTGAAATATATTTCCATATGATTGCAATCATATGGAATAGCAGTACTTCCTGTAAGTTGACCCGAATTACATCTCTTACGACGCTTCCAATACATTATACTTATGTATAGTATATCTCTACTTATTTAACAATTACATCGATTGTCACTTAAAAAAATCAAATAATGGTCGATCAATGAATATCTCGTATCTTGTCTAGAAGTTGATTACTTTATTTACTAATTATCTAGTGATAACATCACTATTTTCATTGAGAAATATAATTACATACTTAAATTGAAAAATATTACTGAATGTATTTTGCAATTTAAGTATAAGTATTTAGGTTTAAAGTAAAGGTAACAAACTTATTTTGATCGACTTCTCTGTAACAAATAGGGTTGCATATTATTAATTATACAGGTAAAATTTCACGACACGTAGCGTTTTCAATATTATATGAGTTGGATATCTTCAGCTAAAATACATCGATTTACAAATATGTACAGAGGTGCACAGGTGCAAACAGCACATACAAATACATTTCATTTTTAAACTAGCTTTTATTTATGTAAGCAGTAAGATGCAATATTGCAAATTGTTGTGTTACCAGATCTTGTTGCTACGGGCGTTGTTATGCGAATATCCGAAGTCTAAATCGGATTTAATTTCGTTTTATCTTTACGCACTTCCGAGCCTTCGTTAACAGTCGCGACCTCGATTCAGCCGTTGTTTCTGTCGTTACATAATTTGGTGCCAGTCAAAACTAGGCAACGATGTCACGCCAAAATGTTGCGCCACTTGCTTGTGAACCAGAGTTGTAAGCATTATTATAGGTAACGTTTGCGAAACAATATTTCGTGACGTCATAAGCTTTGCTCTTCTGTTAGAAATCGGGTTTTCATTGACAAGGCATTTAAATAATTATTAAAACTAAAACGTGTACTTTTGATAATGCCTTAACGAATGTCTTGACTGAAAGTGCTTATTTCTTAGTGATATATATACAAGGTGTAAGTATGATATTAAACTCATAAATATGGACGTTAACATTTCAAATATAGAATGTTTTGTTTAAAAGCATTTCAGAGCTACATATTATTATTGACCAACAAAGAAATTGTCTACTTCCGGCGCCTTCAGTCTTGGCTGATGCGATTCGGTGGTCACGTAATCTGTCTATACTTATAATAAATCTGTAGAGAGGTCAATTCTGTACATTAAATATAATTCAAAAATAACTATCAGGGGGTGATTTGGGATCGATACTGATGCCAAAAATGCAATAAGTAAATTTTTTGTCTGTCTGTCTGTCTGTTTGTATAACCGTTATAGAAACAAAAAGTACTGGACGGATTTTTACGAAACTTGGTACCTACAATCATTCTTCATACTCCTGAGCAGGTTATAGGATACTTTTCATCTCGCTACAATCAATAGGAACAGAGCAGTGAAGGAAAATGTTGAGAAAACGGGAGAAGTTACACAAATTTTTAAGCTTCCGCCGCGTGTACAACCTTAATGGTTAAAGCTACATAGAAAACATGTATGACGAAAATGTTCTCCTTAAAATTATGTGAAAAATATCCCATGACACTATATGTCTATCTTTCATAGTTGACTCACAATAACACGTGTACGTCGGGAGTTATCGGATATCGGGATAGCTGAGTAGTTCGAAACTTTCTGATTATATTTTTCTACCGAAACTGAGGTTTTGTAACCCCCTCAGTCAATCCTAAATAAAAAGCTAACATTATTAACTATTAAGAATCATAGAAATCGGTATACTCAGAAACACCAAAGAAACCTAGAACCTAGAAACACCAAAGTTATAGGTACTAAAGTTTCTTCAAATATATTTTGTATCCAGCTACAACGAATAGTCGTTTTTTTTACGAAAAACTACGGAAACGCGGACGAAGTCGCAGGCGACAGCTAGTTGCTAATAATTTTGCTCTAAATAACATCTTTCCCAAAAAGATACGAACTAGTAAATTATAGCATGATAAAAAAGTGTTTATAAATCTGTCTAAAATTACGTGCGTAGTCGTGTGCTTGGTAAATGACGTCAAACTGTTATACACGGTTATCAGATATGTAAACTTATCGAGTGAAATCCTATTTTCATAATTAACAACTTAGCCTTTCAGCACATAAGTCGTTTTGATATGATTAAATATTCGATATACATGCATTAGCCACGAATTTTTTTTTCTTATGACTATCAATGCCCAGTTTTGTTCTTTACTTTCTTATGTATAAAACTATTACATCAAGGTTATTCCAATGATTTAATACATTATGTAATAGGGTATTATGCTTTCATGTATTGTTTAAATGCGTG
Organism: Eurema mandarina; assembly: GCA_018238005.1. NCBI lineage: Eukaryota > Metazoa > Arthropoda > Insecta > Lepidoptera > Pieridae > Eurema > Eurema mandarina. The sequence continues at coordinate 11,800 of DWAJ01000933.1, forward strand.
CGCAAATTTTGTAACAGTAACGTAATCCAGGAAACTTTTTCCATAATGTTTACTACTTTGAAGTTTTACGTTTTTACTTTTAGCAATATTTATAATAATTTGACCTTTAATTGTCTCTTTCATTTTATAGATTTTATAGTAATTTCAAATAGAATAGATAATTATAGGATTCTAACGAGTAACCCCCAGGCGAGCTTTGCGCACTCAAGTGTCACATGACAAAGCGACCCTTACTCGATTTGTGATAGACATGATCAAAAAACCGGGATGGAAAGGCACCCGTGTTCGGAGAGAGGGTTCACATGCCTAATGCATGTGTTTGAAACCTGTGCAAGGAATGCTTTTCAACATGTTAATTTGTAAAAAATACTTCCTTCGAATTATCCATGCGTGGTTCTGAAAACGATATTGTCATAGTTGCTATTTTTATATGCACTGATTGTGTTTTAGTATTTGTCATTGTAATAATTCTGTTTCTGCTTTGTCTGTAATAGTGTATAGTAATAATGTACCTATTTAACAATATTAATCCCAATAAATTTGATCACCATTCGGTTATTCAGATTACGTCATAGCAGTTAAACTGTCTTAAATTTAATATTATATATTTCATACCAATCTGTAAAAAGTATCGTCAAGGGGCTCGCTTGGTATGTCCCAATCGGGCCATGTGCGCGCGCTCCCACGCGTAGTTGACACACAAGTGTGCGCCAGCGCCACAACAAACTACGTATAACTACCGCCATTGCTTGTGTGTGTGTGAGTGAGCTGCTACTTCCTGGTACAACGCGCGAGATGCTTTATTTAAATTCTCCCTTTGTGTGCGTACGTTATATTATTTATATCCATCCACATACACAAGAATATTATTACATTAGTGACATGTGTGTGTCGAGTCTTTTTAATCTTCATTGTACTTCCTGATTATACCGCTGTGTGTGTTAGCCACTTGTTTGAATGTTAGGGCGACTTTATCTCAGCGAGGGACATAGTGCAGCGTTCGATTACTTGCTTTAGGTGGGGTGTTATTTTATTTCTTTTTAGTTATCGATAGGTAATAAAATGTTTAAGAATTATTTTAAAAAAAGCGGAACTCATAAAGCTACTAAACATTAAGTAATTTTATAATGTAGCGACCCCGAGACCCGACTAATGTTGCATAAAACAAAGCGAATATGTTTACATTCTCACTAACAACAGGAAGCGTCAACCGTTATAATGTATCAAGCAGTGTTCTTGGTAAGAAACAATACCAGTTCCGTTGTTGTTTGCAAAACTGGCGATTTCAGGAAGTGACTTCACTTTGATTGATAAGTATTTTAATGAATAAAGCCTATTGTACTTTTTATACTAGATTGAAGCTTAAAAACGGAGGATCTTTTTATAATTCGTCGAATTAACTATGTAGGAGACATCAAGTTGATGTTTATGTTGAATATTCAGAACTACTTCCTTCAGAAATCTAAAGAAATGAAGTAAAAGAGTTATATATTTACAGTGTAGTAACTGTTGAACTATCGATAGTTCGTCCGCACTATTTATTTGCCCAAAGCAGCGCAAGTGGACAGATGCGGCGGCAGTTTGCACAATTCAGAGTTGGGAGGGTCCGATCACAGTCAGAGGGAGGCATATGAATTTCTACTGCAAATCCCTCCTGTCGCTCACATCTGTCGCCATCCACTGCGGATTAGATACAAACGTCATTAATTGATTCATTTCTAGCGAAGGGTTATCGATTACTTTTTTGGGCGAATGCACGTGTTAGATTGAGTCAAACTTGCATTATTCATGGGTTCTTTTGAGATATACATTTTGTATATTTTACACACTATCATTTAATATTCCTGTAATAAAAGGTAGTGTTACTATCGCATTTAAATTTTATTAAAAAATATAATTACGATAAGTTTAACGACAATGAGCATTAGATAGCTGTAAGAGATACAACGGGTGTACAGTTTCGCACTCCATTGGTCGCTATTTGCAATGCGGTAATCGTCGACGTAAATAATGGCATAATGCAATTACGTGACGGTTACGCACTGTTCTCGAAAGGATGCAGCTCGCACTTGTAGGGCTTCAGCCTGAGATTTTACATCTGTACGCAGTATCCCAGGATATTTAAGACAAGTTATTGGATATTTTTTTGTGTGCAAATTCCACTTTTTAGCCACTTTTTCGTATAGGAGGTGAACATTACACTTACTTACACATTGTTGATTTTACTTTTTGGGGATTCACTTTCTAGATAATATTTATCTTGGGTTAATTTTTATCTTACCAAATATATAAATTTACATTAAGCGTGCAAAAGGTCTAGTAGTAATTACAGAGATATCTTCGAATTAGAAGATTTGAGAATCGTGAGAAACTCGATCAACCCTTCATTAGGACAGAATACAGGTGTAAAATCTAAACACGCCCCTTTCACCCTACACAACAAGCAGGTACTTACTTAATAATAATACCTGGTGTATCACAGCTAAATATGTACGTAAGTATTTTATTAGTGTTTATAGAAAGTGGTTTTTTCATAATCTGATTGTGTCAGTGATATTTAATAGTCAGTTTTAACGTATTTATAGGTTAATTTTTACGAAAGAAGCGAAAATATTATTATCCCAGCATAAAATCCTGTATTCTGTTCTTAATCAAATCTTTTATTAGCCTCTTAAGATTTTCCGACATACTTTAGGTTTACGGAATCTAGTCTTAAAATAAAATCGTTCAGCTGAGCGTAAAATACGGCGAAGTGTTTATTTGCTTAAATTTTTATAAATGCCGAGCAGTGAGTAGGCTGAATTTTTTATAGATTTTAAACGCACGTTATATAAGAAACTCATTGTTTTATTGCGAACACATTTACAGACAAGAACATAGTTACTATGAAGGTATATAAATAGGTTTATCGTCGTAACCGTTTCGACAATTAATTACGAATCAAGATCGATTATAGCAGGCTATTAGGTACTTAAACAAGGGCATGCTTAAACTAGATAAGAATAGCTAGAGTTCGTTAGTTACGTTTAAATACTTTTTCCGGTTGTTATTAATTAAGCTTTTTCCTCTTTACAGTCGAAGGCAAATGATAATCTTCATTGAAAATGAAAGATAAAATTTCTACCAACCATACATTCCATTTTCGCGCCGCAAATAAAAAGCATACAAAATTTTTCAGACACAAATTTCATTTTAGTCAAGTAACAATGAGAGATACTGTGAATACGACACATCACCCGTGAAACCCTGACTTTGTCCAATGTGTGAAAGGGTTCACTCATTAGGAAGATTGCAAGGGCGCGGGGCGTTCATACTGTGTATAGTTGCACTCGTTTTGATATTGCTCCTGCCTGTCACGTCTGTGTTACCAGAGCCCATTATATTCTTGGTTATTCTCAGGAAGTATACATTTTTCTAGAAAAAGAAATATTGCTCCCAACAACAAAGCCAAAGCAACGGGGTTAAACAACGGTCTAACCGGGAAATGCAAGGTAAATGTGGCCATTACTGAGATTATTTCGCATATCACATTTAGTACAGACTTTTTAATACACTCATGGCGCCTCTGAAAACTTAAATGATGCTATATATATGTACATTATCGTCGTTGTTTTTACTTTTTGAAAATTTGTTTACTAGAGGGAATTACAAAGAAATATAGAAGTATCTATTTATTACATGCCTGTTTAAATTGTCTTTTGTTATTAAAGTTATCTATTATAATCACAGCTAAAATTATACAATAGTTATATGTTTGATACCCGGAATAAATTATCAAAACATATTTTAATCAGAGATGATAAATATTTGGAACATAATATATGACAAAATCACTTTTGTCGGTTCCGTGGTTTTTGTTGTGTTCCTCATTCCTGATTACGTAAAGAAATGTAATAACGTCAACAAATATGGTCATATTATATTTCGCGTTACTTTAAACAGTTATATTAGGCGCGGCTGTGTATGATAACTAGAAATTACATGAAGTTTATTTACGTAGCTGTTTAATAGATTATTTTAATATACTATCGGGATCACAAATGCAGCCTGTATGCATAATGAAAACACCGGCCACCTTGTGAGTTGTAATAGTTTGAGATGAATTTGCCACTCTTAATTATTGAAACATAATATACGCATTACAGCAGTGTGAATGTGGCTTGTATTCGACAGGTCATTCAAGTCGTGCCAAGATGGCATCAAGTAGGAAGTGAAGTGAGGAAAACGTTGAGCGTCATTCAAGGTCGACAACGCGACGAGCTATGTCCATCCAGTACACAGTACATAGTACACATACCATTACATAGCGCTTCGTTGATTAATTACGTGAGTATTTTAGTGTTTCTAGATACCTATACTTAATGTTAGACGCCTGACGGCTCGGCTTGAGTCTGTGTCATCTTTATTTATAAGTTAAAAAATGTTTGACTTAACGAAATCACACACAAATAGGTAAAGGAAATAAAAATTTATACAATGTCTATCGTTCAGAATTTCATTTGCCGTCGAAAATATGCTTTTTACAAATTATTAATAATCCAAGCGCTTAAATTTATGACGGATCCTATGAACCATCCCATTGTTGGCGGTTAGAGGAGTGGTTATTTTTTGCGTCGATCAATTACAACGGCCAGCCCACTTATAAAATACTTGCAATGCATACTTTGCATTAGCCATGAGTCGTTTTTAGATTTTGTCTATTTACAAAAATCTTCGCATAATAAGTGTGCAATCCGCACGCTTATTCTATTGAAAGCAGGTAACGTCGCAGCGTACAATAGCAGAGAATTTCATTCGGTCTAAAATATTAACTTTCGCACAAAAGGAAACATTATATTTCCAGGATAAAGCACATCTTCACTTCCGAACAATAGGCTGAATGAAAAACGAAGTGGTAAACAGTGGTTCCCTTACGGATCGAGCTCCGAGGTGGCTATTGTGATGTGCAACAAACGCATACTTTGCCTTTTCAGAAACCTGTACGATTACATTGCTATAATATACATAACAAATATTTGTTATTGCAAGTTTATTACATTTACTATCTAAGTATTAGAAACAATTTTAGACCAATACTAGTGCATTTTTTTCTGAATTAATTTAAAAGTTTCTCAGTTTTGAAGCGTTTCCAAAAATATTATGATTTTCACGCAAGTTTTTTCTATTTATCTTTAAACATTTCGGTAGATGTTTAATTAAAATATCTACGTGATGGATTTTAGTATCAAGGTATAGTATAGGTATAGGTATAGGTAGGTTTAGTATAGGTATAGCTAACATAATATTTTCTGATAAATAGACCGCGAAAGATTTAAGTGACTTAAACATATTTAATACTAAACTATTATCAAGAATTATTATGGCAGAAGAAGTTGTTCAAGTTATTCCTTTTCAAGTACAATCTATTGAGGGTCGTAAAATAAACCAAACCATTGTATAACGTGTCGTAAAACAATAAATGCAGATTAAGCAATAATTATGGCACTTGGCAAAACATAGGTCTTTGTATAAGTTCCAGTTAATTGTCCAGTTTAGTTTTAATTGAACTCAATATTTATTTCCGTAGTTTCATTAATTTTCCAACGATAATTTAAAGAATCAAATATGATTGATTTATAACAATAATATTAAAACGAAAACTAAAAATTGTACGGAGAACTTGCTTTAAATAGCTAAAATACAGTTTTATATAGTTGATTTTTTCCTCCAAGAAATAATCTCCTGCATTTCTTGTATAATTCAAGGTACCCACATTCTTTCCATTAACTAGCTATACGTAAGGTAAAAGGATTTTCGGGGAAAAATCCCAAACAGTGCTTTAATAGGATATTAACATTCACAATTTTGAGCAAAGTTGAAGAAAGAGGAAATAAAAGACTCAAGTGCTTTGTGGGAATTTCATTATTTGCAGAAACACAAAAGAAGGAAGGACTTGTGTCTTGAGCTTGTCTGTTACTTATTGTCCTTAGTTGACGCCGGCGTTACCTTTGAGGGATGAACGGTGGATATGAACTCAAAAGCAGCTTATCTGTAGAGCTGGTAGCAATGCGCTTTTAGAAGTGATTAATACGTAATAATATATGTATTGTTTTAATTTTCTGTTTTAAATATATTTGTATTCATTTAGGAATGCTTAAACTGAAAATAATACTTAGTTATCTTCTAGGCGAACAGTGAATGAACAATGCAAATATTGCAATTATAATGTTTAAACTAAGAGCTGTATCATTGATCAGATATGAAGAGAACACCTTCTTTTAGTTAACATTTGCCGACGTATTGTCTGCTCGCTCCACCTCATTTCAAAGGATTCCTGATCGTTATAATTCCGGCGCACATTTCCATAAAAATCATTCCCGATCGTTATCTCGTGAACAGGTCGGATCTTTTTTTCAAGTGCATCATTTATTATCTTTAAAGGAACAAAAAATAGAAGGGTCCAAAGCGCCGCGCAGTCCTTTCTAGGAAACATTTTCGGATTTGTTTGACACTCATCTGTGAGATATAGAGCGGGCAGTGGACATCGCATTTCGACGAATGCGTACCTTACACCCACTTTGAGTAGCGCCTGTATGAGAACATACAATGTTAGTAAAATGTTTTTAATTTTCTTTATTGAAGACGTTCTTATTTATAAGACAAAGAATATGTCACAAAAAATACAATAGAACTAAAAAAGTATAAACGTAATTTACTCAAAAAATACCTACACAGAAAAGGTTCTTTTTTTAATCCATTCTCTTCTAGGATTACAGGAACAATATACGGAGCTGATTGAAAGGATTGTAAAAACGATGAGGTTATGCTTCGTGAGCATCAAGTCGAGCCATGATAGTGCCTTCGATAAATTGATGGTTCATAGAATTTGAAAGGCATAACCGTCTATGTTGCACAATTTCCCACAGGGTCTCAAAGGTAAACCTTCCTTTGAATTGGAACACAATGCCAGGGCAAAAGTCAGGTAAGCGCCTCGCGCAGCGGGGAGGTGCGTCGCAGAAGTTTTATATTTCCGTTTCTTTGTGCCTGAGGAGCCAATTAATAATTTTTCTGACTGACCGTAGTCATTGTCACGTCACCTACTCGGCTCTTGCTCCAAACTGTCTGACATGATTGACTCTCGCAATTGTCTACTTTTATGAACTTCTTTTGGTTTGCTTTTGAATGAACTAGCTGGTAATTCATCGTCATTTTCAATAGTGTATTGAGTACGATAGATAAATAATTTTGTTTCGGTTCAACAGACTTTAATACAACTGATTCTAATAATATGATCCGAGATTAAAATATCTTAATCATTATTGTTCAAGAGTTATTTTAAGTAACATTTAATGTTTTTAAATTGCATTGTTTTCAAATTTTACCGAATACAAAATATAATGTGATGGATTTGTAGATATTTTCTGTTTGTTGCATTCTATTATTTACATACTAATTATACGAAATAATAGTGATTTGGTTCTAAAATACGTACAGAATTACAAACGCGCTATTCTATGTTAGTTCTGATTATATAAGTACTTATAATGTTATAATAATTTCCACCTGCATTAAGAGTTGAACACATTTTAATTAGTAGGAAACCCGAGCAATTTGTTATCGTTTATGAATAGCATGTGCTAGACAATTGCTTGCGATGTAGAATTTATAAGATGTAGATGAATTTATTTATTCATGCTTTGTGTATTTACTATTTACGTACATTACCTATTTTCTTAAAATGAAATATAATGGCAAATTGCATCATTCAATCGCATAATTTTACATTTTTTATTGTATAACAAAATCCCGTTTAATTGAAATTGTTGGTTTGAAGTAACCTTTTAATAGGTAAATAGTTTTTCCGTCAGATAAAGCGGTCAAATTCTAATTAAACTTGGTCAAACCGCAAAGTACTCTTGTAAAGGTATATTTGTTTATCTTAAATTATATTTACCATGCTTTAAGGTAAAATTAAAAGGTAATTTTATTTATAGGCTAACAGGAAGTATCATTAATTTAAATATCTCGCCAATACTTTGATTTAGTTGCCATAAACGCTTGTTTTTACAAGTAAGATTAATGAGTTACAATGGTAACAATTGGGTTGTAAATTGTGCTGTATCAGCCAAATCGCAGTAAGTTTTTTCAAAGAGTTAACAATACGTTCTCAAAAACTTATATAAACTTATAATATTAGCTGGTATTATAATACCTACTGCGGCTTAGTCATTGACCGTCTCATCATATCGTTGTAGTGTGAATTTTTGGGACGTCTCGAGATACCGGAATAAGAATGAATTTTGCGGTTTTTATTCCTACTACATATTGCTCCCAAAACGTTTATTGGCATTAAGATTGTCTGCTATGTGCGGATTGTTGAGCCAAAATGCGTGGGTGTACTTCCTGGCGCGACGATTATATATTACTGGGTGTCTTGCGAATTGTAATTGGCTGGTGTAAATAAATATAGACAGCTGACGAATCTGTGAAATATTTGTATGACAGCAAAAACGTTGACGATAATGAAGATACAATTTTTTAAACAACTACTATTTACAATGCTTTTTCGCCTCCTCGTAGTCAAATCATAAAGGAATTTCGATTTTACTAGAATTTCTTCAAACACGGTGTAATCGTCAATATACTTCAATGAAATGTCCAACATGCTAATACTTACATATAAGTATTCAATTGAAACTTCCTTCACTGTTGAGGAAAACGTTATCGGGAGATAACCAAGTAGTAGGTATTATTCCACTTCTTCATTCAACGAAAGAAAAACCCATAGCCACGTTCTTAGCAAAGCTATCTAGCAATGTCTTATGATGATTAAAAGAGGTATTCACCTAATAACATATGAGTGTGAGATGCGACATTTTTCACGGAACACGATGCCAGCTCGCCTACTAGTTCATGTCACCGACGCCATAGCGGTCCGACTTGCACTCTACTTGCGCTTTTAATTACATCCATTGGCGTCTATCCGTGCGATTTGTCGCATTTTCTACAAACTAGTGCACAATTGATTATAGTGCATCGTTTTATGGACATCAGTCTTATAGCCTTATAATATGATATTATATATTAAAACTATTGGATTGTAAATTGGCAACCGTCTCATCTTCATTTGCTGGTCTGTCTTGAAAATGCAATTCTAAATAGCTAAAGATCAAAGTGATTATTAATAGAGAATCGACTTGTAAATTTTTTACGGTTTAATAGTATTGCGTATTTTCATAATTTTATGGCTTGTACTTCACAAAATCGTAGCGTGTGTATAATACATGACGTTGTCGCGAGCGCAGGCGACAGGTAATGCGTTTTTCCAGCAACGCGGCGTCGGATCGGATCCGGGTCAGGCGCGTCACGTAACGGGCTGATAACGGGAGGCTAGGTCGCTAGCGGGATGAGCTACGCGGAAGTGGGATCGTGGACATGATATACAAAAACCTAGATTCGTATTCACTGACTCACAAATGCAACATCTTGCAATTCGAATGCGGTTTGTTTTTTCCGATACCTCAAGATCTACAGTTACCCCAATTCAAGATTTATTTTTAACCTTATTTATTGCATTATTTGCATACCTCTTCTAACATCCTAAAAATACGTTGTAAATATTCTAATGAATTCAAAAACTTACAAATGCAAAGGTATGTTAATCAACATTATTGATGAATTTGTACCATTTTTAATTACAGAAACGTCTATTACTAAAGTTGTTCAAAGAACATTAGCTTTATCGATTGACGTTGTTGAGGTGACATTTCTACAATGCATGATTAAGTGACGTCACTCTGAATCCAGCATGGTGGACCCAATTGAGGACCAGATCACAAACTTCTTCCTTGTGTCAAAAGATAAATATGGAAAATATTTATACAGGATTGAATTTCTTATTAGAAATAAAGTAAACACGAGAATCAGCGTAAATTTGAATCTGTACAACATAACATATTTAACCTAATTCCTACCCTACTTCCTACTATAATATTATAAATGTGAAACTACTCGTCCAGTAACTAATTAACCAAAGACAAAAGAGTAGCATTCTCTTAGATCATTTCGCCAAGTTCTATTGAACAATCAATAGTTAACAATATATATAATAAATACGTTAGAAAAGCAAAAGTAACAGCCATCTTAGAGATTCTTGCTGCTGAATTTAAAAGCAACGATTGTCAACACGCAACTTGCCAGTTATCGCATCGGTGTTATGTTTGATAATTTATTGGTATTTCTCGTATCTACTAGCATGCTGCACGTATCAAGCTAATTATGCAGCAACTTAAGTTATATAGATGATTACATTACATATATTACGTCACGAGATGTTCCGAACGACTGACATAATGTTGTGTATTTATTGGTGTGGAGAAACAAGTGTGCAACGTGAAATCACCGACAATTTTATCTTAAACAATTGCAAATAACTTACAATTGATTTGAAAAAAGTGAATGTATTTTCTACACGTCGATCGTTACTTGATATATAATTATTATGATAGACAGCTTTGAATAAAAAAATATTTGCAATGTTTCAAAATCTATGTATGTACCTAATTTTCTAGTGAATAATATTAAAGTTAACAGATGCAAAAGACATTATGTTGGTGTTTTCTTAATTGTCGCTAGTCACTAGTATGTCAAGTTTGCTATAATATGTTTTTAGTTCAACGCAGATCATTTAAAAGAAGGCATTATTTAAACAAACATCCATTGCTTACTTACACATCGTCTTGCAACATAATATTCCATCATTCCTTTATTCTGATTCATTTATGTAATAGCGTATCCTGACAATAATTTGCAATTGACGAATTGGTAAAATATTCATTTGATGTAAACTAAATAACCTTGGGTACATAACCTTTGCGATCCGCGCAAGTAATTAATGTCAATACATACTTAGTTTTTGTAGAATTTAAATACATCCGTACTGTAAACGCTACGGAAATTAGCAAATTACAATAAGTAATTAATTTTTCTTGCAAAAAATACGTTAGCACCTCAAACTTCTGCATACTTACTAGTTACCATCGACACATTACTCTGTTATCGATTGTCGACTTCTATCTCGTTAATGAGTATTTTAATCGATTTCATTAAAATTTGTACACATGTATGATAACTTGCTTCTTGCATGATTTCAAACTTTTAATGTGTGTTGTTTTGATGAAAACCCCGATAGTGGATAAGGAACTACTTAATCGGATGAATTGTATTAATTCTAGCAACACATCATTCATAATTACTTCACACCTACCGCTAGAACTGAAGAAGATGTTATACCTGAATAATCTTTAAATTAATTAAATGGTTTTTGTGTAAATTAAAGCACTTTAAAATTTTATTAGTTAATACAGGAGGTATCACAATGTTTCAGTTTTTCTGTTTCTAATTGAAGAACAAAGTTTATGATTTGAGTTATGTAGATAGATACCTTATAATATGTTTATCAAATATAATTATTAATAATTATTTTATTTTTTGGCGCTACTTTATTAAAAGACAATTATTAGGAACTGATTGATTTCGAACCTTTTTTCTTAGTGTGTATGGGAATATTTAGATTTAGCATTGGGACTCCAAGTACATCGATATATACAAACTATCATGTACTAGGAAAAACGACCACACGAATAATACACATTGTATAGAATTGATGATGAGACGGATTCACGATAGTACTGAAGCGCGGGAAGCATCGAAGAAAGCCAAGTTCAGTGCCACGGCCGCCGGTGCGACAACCTTGCCCGCTTACCTTCGCCTCGCTAATGTCTTTAAAACATATTATCTAGTGCCAAACGAAACTCATGCGAGATTTATTTGATTGCTAACGGAAATCATTTGTAAAAAAATGCGCTTGGCTTGGTCAGTTCTTTCTTTGCATTCTTTCCCCTGTTTGACTGCGTGGCCAATGAGTATTAACTTAATAATATGTATCAGTTTAAGTGGTCGAGAGAGATATATTATTGTTTAAATACTTATTAAATTCTACATTTACATCTTACCATGGTAAGAAGGTACAGAAAAGATGCTAACTGTATCCATAGACAATATAACAACCTAGTCATTCGCGCCATTGACGGGTCCTGAAATTTTGTTCTTTCTTCACTTTCCTTTCTTAAAACTGGCCCTGTAAATAAACTGCCATTTCTTAAAACAATAAAAATATCACAAGAAATGAAAGAAATTTTCCATAACACACAAAATAAGACTACTGGCGCGGCTGCATCTAAAGACCTGTGGTAATTAAGATAAGTAGAGCCTTCTAATTGTAGCCTAGTATGCAATTATTGTCCCTATGTTTTGTCCCATTAGCCGTTCCAATCTCATTTAAGATCTTCTCTTATCATCTTACACAAAGTTGGCGATATAATTATTGTTTTTCTGATGCTGGCAGTTTATCTTTTTCGCATTCTTGAGATGACGATTTACATCGCATATAAATTGTTTAATATAAATTATTTTATATTTTGTTTGTCCGGTTCTTCTTATTTTTAAACTATACTAGGATCAGAATAAAAATGGTAAGATCGGAACGTTTAATATGGTTTTAGCACACAAAAATAAAGGTTCATGAAATAGTCTATGTAATTTTATAACCCCCAGTTTGTATTCCGCAGTAAAGCCAGATGCAACATGCATATTAACATAGGTAGTTGCTTAATTTAATACACATCTTTAAAGATGGAATTTTTAAACACTATTTACGGAGCTCTACACCTATACCATTTAACATTTCTTGCAATATTTATTTTTCTAGTAACTGCGGAAAAGTTTCGACAGTATTATAAACTGGTTTGTGTAAACTGTATAAAGCGTATGTCTGCTAGATTCGGACAGACGAGCGGGCATCTGAAATCAACAACGGGACCTTGAGTTAATGCCAGACTGTGAATTCCACAGCGCTCCGGTCGGTGGACACCTACATGTTGCGTAAGGTTGAATCACGGAGCAGAAATGCAGTGAGTAATCCAGAGTCAGCCATCACATGTAAATCGGCACGACCGGAAACTTCGCCATGTTGGCTCGCCGCGACGCCATGTTTACTTGCGCTCCGGAAGTTGCGCGCGCGCCGACCGTCTTTAGCCATCATTTCCACGAGTAGATCGTAACGCAACTCGGAAATATTCAACAGTTATTTTGGGTGTGTACGTTTTTCCGCTTTGTGCAGACATCGGTAGCGTTAATCATACATTTGACGACAGAGGAGAATGTATTTATAGGAGGAATTGCTTCGGAACGTACTTATTTATAAACTCGTAACCTGTCTGAGCGGTCTCGTATGTGGCTCTATGTGCGTCAATTTCGATAGTTTGTATTTTTATCTAATATAAAGAAGATAGGTATATTTTACATGATTAATTATCAAACTAAATAGAAACAGATAATAAGAGACAACGAAGCAGACGAAAACAGGTATTGAGTGTTAATAATAAAATCGAATATAGAGTTAGTTTACATTTTAATTAGTACCCGGTGAGAGACGTGATATATTATTTGTACATTATATTTAGTTTGAATGGCTTTAACAATAATAGTAACGACACGGATATCAGGATATTTAAAGCGATTCCGCTTTGCTATTTAAACTCTAGCAAAATATTTTATCGCAATTAGGTAGGTACCTACCGGTAGTTATACAGGATATTTTATATGAAAACATAAAATTTAAGTACTATATAATTTGCTTATCGTAACAAAGATAAAACTTCGTATCTCGATATATTACGGCTTTGCATAAAATATAAAAGGTAACTATTTCCGATTGTTTAAACATGTTGCAAGTACGTGATACGCTTCTTAATACTTAATAGGAATAATAAATTGATGATAATTTGGTTTTGAACACATTTTATTGTCCGGCGTCTGCGACCTTGCGAGGCTCATTATATTTTAAGATAATAATTAAAATAAGTAAATTTGCGTTGTAAGTTTGTTACAAAGCATGAAAAGAATCATTTTTATTTTCGATATAAGCATACCGAGTGTATGCCCAAAATAGTTGTGTTGTGTAATACGTTAATACGTGTATAAGATGAACGTATGACGTGTTTAAAATAAATGGAGGTTCGTCGGGATCGGTGAAGTATCTGCGCGGGCGCAGAGGTTGTGTAGGAATGCTGTCGGACTGGGCGCGCGGGATGCGGAGGGATGCGGCGGGAGGTTGAGGGACAAAGGCTCTGAAACTGGTTTCGCTTCCTGTACGTGTCGGATGTCCTGCGGCTTCCTGCCCCCGCCCGCTCCGACGCAACGGGTTAAAAGAAGATAGGGTTGCCGATGTATATATAGATACGCTGAGATTACAATATATTAAAAAAAATAAAGTTCATAAACAGATTTTTACTGCAAATTACTTATATAAAGAGACGCTTTATTTTATACGAATTCCTACCTGTCAACCGATTATCTTTATTGTAATTTTTTTGCAAATTAATTATATAATGTTTAATATGATAAATTAATCCTTAACAGATAATACATAATATATCACATTTGTAATATAGACATACCTATGTCTATTTGTCAAAGTTATTTAGGTACATTATTAGCAAAATTAACGTAGCAAAGGTTCTCGTCGTTAATCCTACTAATATTAAAAACGTGAAAGTTTTTGAGAATATATTATGTATGTAT